>SNQJ01S0024294.1:110066-138566 GCA_010110895.2 Picea sitchensis
CAATGATGGAATGGAAAACTTTAAGACAAAGTAAAGGTCAAATTGTACAAAGTTTCACGAAAGAATTTAGGAAGAAATCTCTTGCATTAAACATTCCTTTGGATTCTTATAAAACTTTAATGAAGTATATTGGCACACTTCACAGTTATATTTGTCAAACTTTACTATTGTTTAACCCCACCAGTCTTGATGAAGTTTGTGTGCAAGCCACTCACCTTGAGAACAGGGGAAAGCATGTTCAAGAAGATCCCACAAAGAAACATTTCAATCTCCCATATACGCAGTTTAAGAAGTTTAAAACGAAGGACAAAAAGACCACAACATTAAAGAGAGAAGAAGGAAACCATCTTTCACTCATTACAAGAAAATTGGTCACGAGGATGAACATTGCTGGAAACTGCATCTAGAGAAGAGACCGAAACAGTTAGGTGGAAAGGGGAAGACAAAGACAGTTGCTACAGGACAACAAGATCTTGGTTCTGATTCAGGAGACGAAGGAAAGATCACAACGGTTGGAGTACAAAGTAAAGATTCCCTTCATGCTAGTTCAAATTCCAATAATGAATCTCATGATGATGAAAGAAAGTGGAATGAATTATTTCATATAAGAGTTGTATCTAAACACACTAAGATAGATACATTGTTTGATCTGGGTTTCCAAGTAAACTTGATATCTGAAGCACTTGTCCAAAAGATGGGTCTTGAAACTAAACCACATCCAAAACCTTATCCTCTTGGTTGGGTATGCGATAAAGCAAAACTTAATGTCACCAAGCAATGTAGGGTCAAATTTGTTATTGCTTCAAAGTTGATTGATGAAGTGGATTTGGATGTCGTGTCACTTGATATATGTGGCATAATGTTGGGGAGTCCTTATCTTTATGATAGAAAATCAATCTTCTTTCGTCATGAGAACAAATATCACCTTACTAAGGGGAGAGTGGAATATATTGTTAAAGCCCACAACATGAGGGTAAACACAACACTTGTTAGTGTAGGACAAATGAAGAGACTCATAAACACTAATAAGAGATATGTACTAATGGTCGTAAGGGAGAAAGATGTCAGAACATCCGACGCTTTCCAAGGATGTGATCCTTCTCATAAGAAAAAATTAATTGATATTGTTTCTAAGTATGATGATATTTTCCAGGAACCAGATGTATTACCTCCTAAGAGGGAAATTCAACATGAAATACATCTTCAACATGATTCTCCTCTTCCTAATGTGGGCATGAATAGGATGTCAGTTGTAGAGATGACAGAGATCAAGAAGCAGGTACAAGGCTTATTGGATCAAGGGGTCATTAGGCCCAACTCATCTCCTTGTGGTTCTTCGATAGTGATGGTGCCAAAGAAGGATGGCACATGGCGAATGTGTGTCGATTACCGGGCCTTAAATAAAATCACGGTGAAAAATCAATACCCTCTTCCTCGTATAGATGATTTACTTAATCAATTAAAGATTTTTGTTTATTTCACTAAGTTGGATTTGCGCAATGGATGCCATCAGTTCAGGGTTGCAGAACATGATGCGTGGAAGACTGCCTTTAAAACCAAACATGGATTGTTTGATTGGTTAGTTATGTCGTTTGGGATTTGTAATGCTTCGACAACATTCATGCGTGTGATGAATGATGTATTCATGCCATTTCTAGATGATTTTGTAATTGTATATTTAGACGACATTCTTATATTTAGTGGGACTTGGGATGAACATGTAAGGCATGTAAATCAAGTATTGGATACTTTGTAAAGGGAAAAGTTTAATGTAAAACTGTCCAAATGTGAATTTGGTAAGACTGCACTTGTGTGCTTACGTCATATTGTAGGGGGAGGACAATGGAAAATTGATCCTTCCAAGATTGATGTAATTGTAAATTGTCCTGAGCCCAAAAGTGTAACTGAAATACGAAGCTTCTTAGGTGCAGTTTAGTATTGGAAGAGTCTCATTTCAAAATTCTCATTTATAACAGCTCCTTTGCATGCCTTAACCAGTGCGAAGAACACTTTTCAGTGGGGAGGAAAGAAACAAAAAGATTTCAACACTTTGAAGGAAAAGATCAGTATCACACCATTATTAGCACTGCAGAATCTTCGACAACCCTTCGAGATCGAGACAGATTTCAGGGGGTACGCCATGGGTGAAGTATTGATGCAATATCGTAAGCCTATCTATTACCACTCGTAAAATTTTAACCAAGTTGTTATTAACTATCCTACGTATGATAAAGAGTTGTATGCATTAGTTCAAAGTGTAAAGAAATTAAAGCATTACTTGTTATGGAGGGAAACAATCATACATACATATCATCAACCCTTATAGTATCTCCAAGCATTGACCAAACTACAACAATCTCGACATTACAGATGGATGGGTTTCCTACAACAATTTCATTTGGTGATCAAGTACAAAAAGGGTACGAGTAACAATGTAGTTTATATGCTTTCTAGACCTCCTATTGTTGCTTCTATTATTTTGAAGAATGCTTCTTTATCTCATGATAGCTATGTGGAACAATATGCCATTGATGAAGATTTTAAACAAGTATATTTGAAGATAACCCGTGGTGCACATGTAGAGAACTATTGTCTACAAGAAAAACTACTCTACCATCTTGGAAAGCTATGTATTCCTACAAGTGAACGAGTCCATGTAATACGAGAAGCTCACACTTCTCTTGTGTGTGGGAATTTCGGGGTAGGAAAAATTATGGCTCATCTGCAGAGGTTTTGTTACTGGCCTCAGATGAAAGAAATTGCAACTAAATATGTAAAGGGGTGTGTGATGTGTTCTACTTGTAAGCCCACTAATAGAAAACTGGGGATATACTCACCACTGCATATTCTATCCCATCCATGGGAAAGTATCTCCATGGATTTTGTAGGGGGTTTACCAATGTCGAAAAGGGGTCATGACTATTTGTATGTTGTAGTGGATAGGTTCAACAAGATGTGTATCTTAATGCCATGTAAAAATTAAATCACTGCTGAGCAGACTGCTAATATCTTCTTTCAGTATGTTTGGGTTCACTTTGGGTTACCCACATCCATTATCTTGGATCGAGATACTCGATTCCTTGGGGATTTTTGGACAAGCTCGTGGAGAATAATGGACACCAAGTTGAAGAGGATCATTGCTTTCCATCCATAGACCGACGGACAGGCAGAGGTTGTTAACCGAACAATGGTACTTTTTCTTCGAGGCTACTGCAACAAGCATCCCAAGTTATGGGATGAATAGATACCCTATGTACAACATGCTTACAACCGAGCCTTACATTCCTCCACTCAGTGTTCACCTTTTGAGACATGTTTTGGGTATTTACCTAAGGTTCCTTTGGACTTGATGTATGGGAGAGATTTCGATTCAAATGAAGAAAGAAATGAAGACAGAGCTCGCAAGTTCATCCAAAGGATCTAGTAGTTACATCAAGCAGTGATGGAACAATTGGAGAAAAGTCAAGAAAAGTATAAATCTCAGCATGACAAAAACAGGGTTGATCACAAGTTCCAGGTTGGAGACCAGGTATGGCTTCACATTAGCAAGGAAATATTGAAGGGTGAAGGTAAGAAACTCAAGCCCATCCATTATGGACCCATCACTATTTTGGAGAAAAATGGTACCAATGCTTTTCGTCTAGATCTTCCACCGTATATGCAGATATACTCAGTTGTAAATGTGGAGAACTTGAAACCTTTTGAGCCTCCCATGATCATGGATCAGGGTGACGAAGTTTCAATACCTTCAATTGATGAGTTTTCTCCTGAGTACTTGGATGAGTTAAAGGAAGATATCATCCTGGACAGAAGGACGAGGAATTCATGCAGGGGTGATGTTGATTATCTTCGAGTGGGATTAAAGGGCACACATCCAAGCAAAGCAAAGTGGATTGAGAAGGAAAAGGTGAGGGAACTCTTCCCTCACTTATCTGTTGATTGATGAAATCTTTTGGTGGTCCAAAAAGCTCTCAGTGGGAAGGCGTGATACAAAAAGGATCGAGAGAAGACTAAGGACAGGTCAGAATTCACATAAGCAACTCAGGGAGCTCAGAATGGCCTCAGCAGATAGAGAAAGGGAAAAACTTCAAAGTTCTAAAAAATCAGTGAAATTGGCATCATTGCGAAGAGCGCTTCGCAATCTTTCCAACGACGTTAACGGATCGTCAAACAGAGTTACGTATCAAAAGATATCTGCGGTCAAAGTTTTCGTCAACCTAGCTCAATTAGCAGGGATGAGTCAACATCTGTACTACTGATGTCAACATCAGTATGGATGATGTCAACATCCATACATTATACATGGCACACGTAGCGGGCGACACATGTCATACTAATGTCGGCCTGGTGACTTGCAGCACCAGAGGCTGCTACATGTCACTTGTTTTTGGCATTTTTGGGTCAACATGTGGACCAATGAGGAAGTACCACATGGCAGACCATATGGGACGTGGCAAGGCGACTATGAAATTGGATGGTGTGGGCCAATGGTTGGCTTCCATGTGGCTCAGTCGTGGGCTACCACGTGGCAGTGGGCAAATGCCCAATGAGGGCCCGAAACCGGATTTTCAAAAATATAAAAAAAAGGCCTGCCAAATCTGGCGGAGTCTCGCCAAATCTAGCAGTGTCCCGCCAAATTTGGTAGCCAAACTATAACTCCGACAAATCTAAACAACAACTCCAAACCCCGAGACCTCCCCTATCCAAATGCCTTATAATAGCCTCCGCCAACCGTTAGGCCAACAAGCTTCGTTGGTCAATTCGCCCAACATTTAATTTAAATGCTGAAGTTTACCCATGGACAGAAGGAGGGCGCTCGACGGTATGACCTGGCATGATTTTTAAGACAAAGTACAGAGAATTAATTGCAGGGTGCAGGCACAAAAACCGAGATGAGATTTCTCAAGGGCCTGGGAGTGCCAGAATCAGATTGAGGTGTGGAGACAGTAATTTTTGGGTAATTCGACGCTACAAATTCAATGGTGTTGTTTGTTTTATGATCTAAGCAAAGCTTTTGCAGCTTAATTCCAGAATGAGGGATACTTATATATTTTGCCAAATTCTTTTGTTGAGTTAATAAAAATGCCTACCCATTTAAGAGTAGGACCCGGATACATAGTCCACCAGGGACGAACTCCGTTATCAAGTTTTTTGTGTTCATATTTGATGCTTATGTCTCTTCATTATTGAGATTTTCCTTTTTTATGGTGCACTTTAATTTATGCTCATTTAATACAATTCTTTATAAGTCACTTCGATGAAAAGATCCTAGATCAAATATCTAAATCAAGAATTTTTTAGTATGCTTTCATCTTCCTTCTTGATAAATCAGTGAATTGGGTTGACCGTACTTTCAATACATTGATTCTTTCAATCCAGCAAGACTTTAGTTGTTTGATGTGGCTTGAGGAAGGTAATTTTTCTTGCTTTCTCAATTACTCTGTCATTGCCGAAACCTTTATAGTAAACGTCACAACTCCATGTATAAAAACCTTCATCATTTTTCAAATCTGTATTCAAATATTCCCCGGTGTTCTGAATTCTGATACCAAGAGAGGTTAAGCTTTTCGTCATATCCCATAACTCTAAAATCAATGGCATTCTTTTCTTAATATTTTCTTCGACAAAATTTCGAGTGACAAGGATCAAATTTGAAATTCCCTTGACTCTAGCACTTGACTCTGGGGTTTCTTGAAAACGTTTCTTGTGACGAATCATGGGAACGGGGGAAGCAAGAATAGGTGGAGGCATGAGGGTTGCTTCCAATTTTTTATTTTTCTCTTTCAACTAAGCATTTTCTTCCTCCATATTTGCAATTGAAACATCCAGTGCATCCCTCGTAACTTTATGTATAGATGACATTCTCGAAGGAAACATATTTTGTGTATCAATGGTAGATCGTAGCTTCCCGCTTTTACTCTTCCTAGTTCTTTCAAAGACCAATTTCTTATATTCCCTATCAAAATAACCATTTTGTATAGAAAAAGTCTCTTCATCAGAAAATATCTCTTCCTTCACCATGAGTGCAAAAATATGTTGTACATTTTCTGTAGCCGATACTTCTACATATGGGAAAGTGATATTTTCAATATTCACATCCAAGTCCATATTATCCAATAACAAATCATTTTCTAGTGCATGCGTTTCTTCTCCCTCTTGTTGTGAATTAGTCCTTTT
The DNA here is from genome assembly GCA_010110895.2 of Picea sitchensis. Lineage (NCBI taxonomy): Eukaryota > Viridiplantae > Streptophyta > Pinopsida > Pinales > Pinaceae > Picea > Picea sitchensis. The sequence goes on from SNQJ01S0024294.1 coordinate 116,244, forward strand.
TCTTTTAATTTTTAACTCGTGGTGGTTCTCCAAGTTCCCCTTAGGAGGGTTTCTTTCTTCACCATCCCCTGAATTATTACTCCGTATTTTTCTTAGGTGTGAGTTCCCAGGCCGAGGATTTGTCTTTGGTAGATAACTTCTTCGATAAAAAATGGGTGACTGAGAATTCTTCTCGTTTGAAGGATTACCTCTTTCCTTATGATGCTTTGTGGTACTCATGACAGTTTCTGCATCGCCAGAGTCTATGTCGGCTTCTCGATTATTAGGGTTATATATATCATCCTCCTCTTCTCCGCTTACGATTGAATTTATGAGTGCGGGGCTGAGCCCAACTGAAATCAAATGATTGTAAAAAAGATGACTAGGGTCAAAAACCTTGATTTCCTCTGCATATCTCAAGTTGGAATGGTCAAAATAAGCAACATATTCGTCAATCTTAGAAATTCCTCTGAGAATAATTTCACCAAATTTCCACGAGAGAGGTATGTATTGCTTTTTAATTTTCTCAGGAAAGGTGTGAAACCATAATTTGTATTGTCTAGCTACTTCAATAATAAACAACTTATCAGATATATAATATGGAAGAAAAATAGTTTTTTCAATAGAGCAGAAAACTCGGATGATATTGTAATCCTCCATTTTTTCAAAAATTCCTTTCCCTTTTAGAAAAGTCGGTGCTTCTAATGAGAGCCGGAAAGTGTCTTCCCCAAATAATAGCTTCTTGAATTTAGATAAAAAATCATAATATACTTCATACAAATGATGGTTGATTGTTGGTGCAGTCCATTTTGGGAAAAAGCGTGTTAATTAATTAAGGCAGTTAGGTAATGGACCAAAGAAGGAGCTCGTGCCGGAAAACCTCAAAAAGCAGTGCCGAGAAACCAAGAAAGTTAAAGAAAGGAAGAAATATGCAAATTAACGAGGAAAACGGTTGGATTTTGGACCAGCCATGATTAGGGAGTTAGAAAGTGGACAAATCAAATCCACCTAGGGTAAGTTGGTTAGTTTTTTTGTCAAAAATTTAATGGGTAATTAACCCCTTTTTGTAATGTAAATATATTGTTGCGAGATAGTGAATATATATACTGATATAGATATATGTGATAGAGATATGAACAGATAGAGAGAGATATGAGCAGACAGATAGAGGTATGTTAGAACAATCATTGTAATCGAGTGTAAGGTCATAGATCATGGGCTATGGAGCTTACTGCGATCTTATTAGCCTGAAATGTAATGCACGCAACGCTATAACCTTGATGCAGAAAAATAAAAGAGCTAAGAAAGCCAAATCTTTGTGGACGTAGCCCAAGGGGGTGAACCACAATAAAGCTTGTGTCTCTCTGTGGAATTCTTATGTTATTTCTTGCAATTGTTTATTTATGATGAATGGATTAATCTGTCAGTAGTAAAATCCAACACACAATAGATTATTCAGTATAATCACTGCAGAATAAACCTTAAATGAATGCAACTGCTTATTGAGTGGTAGATCTAAGATATAATGATGTGTTGATGTAATAGAATATTATATATGATGTGTTTTGGGGTAGAAAGAATGTCTCTCATCCCCATATAAGTCTCCCTTCCAAGACTGTAGACATTTGGGTGTTGCAGTCACCCACAAGCCATCTCGGGTGAGACTGCATTGTGCACTATGTGCACAATGTTGCCTTTTGGTATTCAGAAGGGTCGATGGTTTGCAGGGTTTTGTTGGAAACCTAAAGTAGGACCCAGGTGAGCATGAAAAGATCCAACAAATGGTTTTGTTTCCAGTTGGAACCCAGAAGAACATATTCGAAGGGACACGATGAGAAGAACAATGAAGATAATGAAGTATTAGAAGGGGATGTTCAGACCATGGAACTCAACTAAATAGGATATTGAACAATGGTTGACAATAAAAGAGTTCGAATTTGCACATAAAGACAATAGAAATCCTAAGTATACATCGTGTCAATATTTGGAGAGGTAGGTATTCACTAATATTTATGAGACATTTTTCTATGAATTTCCACTTTTGTTGTAGGAGTGGATACTAAGATTAAAATACACTCACCCAACTAACCGGATAAGACCAGTAGATTAGACTGTTGAAAATATTATGCATCTACAAAAATTCAACTACAAATTCATGCGCGTAGTTGATTTTTCACTAGACAACATCGTTGCAGAATTCATTACCAAGTTTGCACTCGATACTGCAAAATCATACATTGTTGCAGAGCACGAGTTTTTGAAGGGTCCAAGAGGAAGGTATATTTTATCACTCTATGCGTCAATCAATATTTTGTTGCATGATAAAGGTGTGATGATAATGGATTCTGATAGCTAAATAACTTTGAGTGCATGGGGAGATTGGGGGAAACACTAGGGATGATCTGAGACATGGAGAGGGATCTAGATAGAGGTAAGCATAAGGAAATGAAGGACCCCATTATGATGGATAAATAATAGATCAAGGAAATAATGGACAAAGCGGGAACGACGCGCAGTTGAAGACCCTACCAATATAAGATTAATAGGAAAAAGAGAACAGTAACAGAGAGGCAAGGCTTGGAAAGTGATGAAGAAGAGGTAGAGGATCTTTGTGCTACAGAGCATATTGAGGAAATCATGTGCGCCACATCTAACAAAAAAACCAGAGGTCAGGGGTCCAACATAAAAGAAGGAACTCCAATCCAGATCTGAATTAGTGTGGAACCCACAACCCCATGTGCAACTACGACATCAGGAAAGAAATAATCTTTTAGACAACCAATAATTACTAGCAGAAGGAGTCCAATAGGTCAAGGGACGAGTGCAACTTCAAGTGGAAGTACGAGTTCAGGTAGAAGTAGTTAGTTATCCACACCGCACAGAGGTAGTACCGCAAATTTTATAATGGCAGAAACAGATCCGACCATTCGGTTGCCAAAATTTCATGGAGATGGGTCGAAGGACCCATAGAAACATCTATTTATTTGTGAAAATATTTGGGAAGCTAAATAGATCACGGATGAAGACACAAAAGTGGCTCAACTCACAATCACATTCATAAACTGTGCACTGGACTGGTTTATGATTCTAGCAATGAACAATCCATAAGGAACACCTACAACCATCGCAGATGTAAAGAAGGCACTAATCAATGAATTCCAGTGACCAAGTTCAAAAGGTCGATATATGAATGAGATGATAGAAATAAAATAGAAGCCAAGAGAGTCGATTTGGGAAATCGATCAGAAGATCAAGAAATTGAAAGGTAAGTTGAAATATCCTATAACAGACATGTAACATAGGAAACTATTCATAAACTCATTATTGCCACAATTTAAATACCCATCGAGGAAACAAAAGTTCCAGAATTAGGTTGAGGCTCTGAAAGTAGCCTTACAAATACAAGAGAATCAATATAAACATACAAATCCAGCTATAGCAGAGCTGAGAGAGGATCTCAATAATCTGACGTTTAAGTTGAATTAAAACAAAGACAAGGAAAAGAGGGAAGTTGTATGGTGTACCTTGTGCAGAACAAAAGGACACCACAAAAATGAGTGCCCAACATTTGTGTAGTATTTGGGAGCATGATTGTAAAATCCCTTACCCACAGGAGGATTATGGTGTGAACTCTGTAAAACACCTAGACATGATCCCTACATTTTCCAATGATGAAAAAATACCAAACAGTGCCTAAAAGTACATTCTGTAATTTATGCAAGTCTATAGAACATGAGAATAAGGATTGTCGAACCATGGAACTTATGAATGAAAGGACTTCAGATGCTTATATGATGCAGGCTAAACCAATGACATGACAACTTGCGCATCAATATAATAATGTGCAGGAGTTTACAACGCCACCACGATATAATCAAGTACCATAATACAATACACTGCGCACAGACAATCAAGTCAACAGAGGAGGATTCAGAGGAGGAGGGCATGGAAGAGGAGGATTTGAAAGAGGCAGAGGACCAGTAACCTACCATAATTTCCAGCAACCTGGACATTATGCAAGGGATTGTCCACAACCACCAGCAATATGCATGTACTATCCCGCAACAGATCATACTACATAAGATTGCCCTATACTTCTGACAAGAATATAGGACAAAAGGAATCAGAATAACCAAAATGTTCAATGGATTGCCACAGAAAATAGAGATGATGGGAAAAATATTAATGTAGTCACTCAAGGTGGAACCAAAGCATGAGCAGACACACTAAATCATAATCAAAACCAACATCAGTGGGTTAGAAAAAATACAACACCTCAACAACATTTTGATACACTCAAGGAAAAAGAAACATTCAAGCAGGCCAAACAAGAAATTTTGCAGGAGAATATTGCTTCTACTTCAAATACACAACCATGATATGATGGCCTAGTATATGATATGCATCATCCATATGATCATACCATCATCGATCAACCTTGATAAAAGGTAAGTAATATAAGAAAATTTTGGTGTCTTATTTGAAGTTATTGAATGATCAAACATATATACAAGTATTACAAAGTTTGTTAGAAAAATACAATGTTGAAGAAGAGATGAAACTAGAACAAAAGAATGTAAATCATGTCCATAAGAAGACAAGAACAAATAGAGAGTTCAGATTAAATGCAAATTGGAGACTTTAATATGGGTGACATCATATTAGATTTGGGATCTGAGGTAAATGTTCTTCCTAAGAAAACATGGGAATGCATGGGGGAACCTACACTAGGTTATTCACCTATCCAGTTGAAACTAGCAAACCAACATAGAGTAATACCAATTGGTCGATTGAAAGGCATACCAGTGAATTTAGATGGTGTGTGCACTATGGCATATTTTGAGGTAATTGATATAGTGGATAATACTATACCTTATCCAACATTGTTGGGACTCGATTGGGAAATTTGACAATCAACTTGAAGACCCATAATATGATTTATGAATCAAGATATTATAGAGTCATAGCACCATTAGATCCTTCATAAGGTGGAAGATATGTTGAACCAGCGACAGAGAAATTGATCATAGAATAGATAAATCAGTTTTATAGAACCATCGCACACAAGGAAGATTACATTAACCCAACAACAAACGAAATGATTAGCTGGCGAAGAATCAGTTCTTGTGCTTCAGATTCTGACACAATAATGGAGTATTAGCAACAGAACTTACATGAGATATCTACTAGAATATGTGCAAGAATGACACACACACTAAGATGGTTTGGCACAAAGGTAAGAGAACCTCCAAGTTTTTATGGTCAAAATGATTTGGAAGAATTTTTAACAAAGTTTGAGCTAGAAGTCCTGGAAAGTCAAAGGTTATTAGTTATATATATTTCCTTGAAAGCAACACCTGCACGATGGTGGGGTACTCTCAAAGAAAATATCCATTATTGGTATCAATGCAATATATTACTGCGCATCAGATTTGGTGCAGAACAGGAGAATAAACAGATGCAAAAATACGATTGAGGAGGAAAGCAAAGAGAGCATATAGACATATGCATAACCCAATGGAGACTGATACCGCTAGAGGAATGGCCACATCACTTCATCCATACATTAGAAGGCATACCAAGAAATTGGTATATAGAATTGAAACTGTGTAGAGGAACTGAAAATTGAACAGATTTGCAGGAGAACTTTGTAATCACGTTTGCATTTGAACATGAGAATCCAGTGATAGATGCAACATTGAAGTTGATAAAAGAAAATAATTTTGAAGAACTTGAACTTGAAATTGTAACATCTTATCAGAATCACAGTCGACAAACAACCAAACAATTGCTACATTATTACCATGTCAGAAAAGATGATCCAGCAGAAGGAAACTTGTGCGATATTTAGATAACAGAGGTTGAAGGAGAAATAGAAGTAGAAGGACCACAGTTATAGTCAGAAGAATTTGTTGCATCACTGAAGATAAAGAAAGTCAATATTGGAAGAGAAGAGAATCTAAAAATTGCAAGTATTAGTGACTATTGGGACAACAAGACAGTGGAAAGAATAACAAAACTATTGCCCGAATATTGTGACCTATTTCCAACAACGTTTTCAAAAATGAAAGGGATAGAAGGAGAACTTGGAGAGATGAAAATCCCTCTATGACCATATGCTAAACCAATAAGACAGAGACATTGTAGACTGAATCCAATATATAAAAATAAAGTTAAGGCAGATATTGATAAAATGTTAGAGGCTTGTATAATAGAACTTGTTGAATAATTCGAGTGGATTAGCCCTATGGTAGTTCAGAAGAAGAAACATGGGGGGATAAAGATCTGTGTAGACTTGAGGAATTTTTATTTTCTTTATACTATCTTTTTTTCCTGAACTTATGCAATTCCTCGTAGATTTTTACTCGGGATTGTTGTTATGAGAAACCACTTATGTAATTTTTATATTCCGAGACTCCAATAATTTGTCATTTTCACAATGGTTGAACGTTTTGAAATGTTATCTGTGGATTTGAAAGCAAAAAATTTGCTCTGTTTCCTCTTTCTTTTAACTCAAACCATAAATGTTGGTGGTTTATATACTCTATTTTTAATGGTTTCTATTAATGAAATGATTTATGAGAGCAATTTGTTTAAATAAAAACGATGCTAGTAATTGTTTAGTGGTATGCTTAGCAAAGAAGTTAGCATTCTTATTTACTTCTTACCATTTTAAACTGCAATTCATATGGCCTTCCATTGCTGGTCAATGCATTTTGTAATTTCCATGTAATTAACTAGAATCAGTTGATAGGCTGGGATGCATTTTGTAATTTCCATGTAATTAACTAGAGCCAGTTGATAGGCTGGGAGCTGCAGAAATAGTTGATAGGTTGGGAGCTTTAATCAATTATTTGACAATTTCTTAAGGATCATGTTTCTATGAAAGCATCAGAGCTCTAAATGTTTGATTGGCTCAAAACTTATTTGCAGTTATACACAAGTAGTTGAGTTTGATTTTTATTAAGGCAAGTAGAATCCAAGGAGGCTTTGCAACTTAGACCATCAAAATTACTCAAAAATGTTCATAATTGGTCACCATTTTTGTAATACACAACCAATGGAATATGATCATCTACAATGTAGTGGTTGGTGTTTGATGGACGTTGATGTATGGGGAACCGTCTTTAATAACTTGATGTAATAGAGAATCGATGATTAAAAAAAAACCACAACATTACAACAAAATAGATGATTGGGATACTCCATTTACAGATGAGGTATTAGAAAATGTAGGAGGACGAGAAGCATACTCATTTACTGATGGAGTTTCAGGGTATCACCAAATCAGAATAGCACCAAAGGATCATTATAAGACTACATTTTCCACAGAATGGGGGTCATACCAATACACAGTGATGCCCTTTGGATTGAAAAATGCCCCTGATATTTTTTCAAGAGTAGTGATAGCTACATTTAAATATTTTATACATAAAATTTTGGAGGTTTATCTGGATGATTGGACATTATTTAGCTTATTAAAAGATCATGTTGAAGTTTTAATATTAATGTTAGACATGTGTAGACAATGTCAAATTTCCTTGAACATTAAGAAATGCATACTCAACGCACCATTTGGAATTCTTCTAGGGCATGTGGTTTGTAAACAGGATTTGCTAGTTCACCCTGCAAAGATTGTTTTCATTGTTAATTTACCACTACCTACATTAGTGCGCCAATTAAGAGCTACACTAGGTCATACAGGCTACTATAGAAAGCTCATAAAGAGCTACGCACATATTACTGCACCCATGGAGAAACTATTAAAGAAGGATATCAAGTTTTAATAGTATGATGAGTGCCAACAAAGTTTGAACATCTTAAAAGAGAAAATGCGGTATCCCGATATCTAGGGATAACTAGGAGATCATGTCTACGAGGCCACATGGTCCCTAGACATGGAGTACAGGAAGCCGGGATTGACTTGAGCATGGCCACAGAGGGCCCATATTTTCTTCTTGATGGATTTATCACATCGGCTGATGGCAGTTTCCATCACCAGAGCATGGGCTTTGTCGAGGAGGGACTCTTGCTCCATGAGGTGGTGGTCCAGAAGGTATCATGGTATGTGTCATATTTGATTGTTATAACCTTCTTATATATGCATTAGGTTCCTTTTCCATTTCTAATGGTACTTGGATCATACACACTAATCCACTTGACCATTGTTGGGGTGATTGATTGGGTAACTTAGCAAGATGATATTCATGGGTCTTGATTTATACGAGGATTTCTGAGAACCATAAATTAAAAGCTCCCCACCATCTTATCATATTTACATCTTATACCCGCTCATCCATCCCATTCCCCTAGTGGCCATTGGATGACCTTTGAGGGGTTACATCTTGTCTTGTGGAAGAAGGGGATAAAGGCCGAAGCAGGTGGTAAAGATAAAATCCATAGGAAATAAAAGCCACAAGATGCTTACGAGATCCCGGAGAAGGCAATAAAAGCCTCTCGATAAAAAACTAGGGACCTAAAATAATAATAAAAACAAGACCTAACCAAGAGGGATGGGAGGTCTCATCAGTAGAGTCCATTATGTTCATGGGTATTTAACGGTATGACATTGCCCATATCACGGTCACCAAGGCAGGCGATTGACCTTTGGTTGCATGTGAAAAGGAAGGGTCATCCACGAACCAACATATCATTTACTGCTTGAAGATACGGTGGAATTATGGCTGACCGACTCACAGCCACCAAGAAGCCAAGGCGGTGTCTGCAGTGGAGATCTTGATAAAAAGAAAGAAAAGCAATAAAGGAAGATGAGGCAATAAAGGGCTTAGAAAAATGCATCCATGACAGGAACAACTAGCCTCCTACAAAAGGCACCCACAGACAACACACGCCCTTGGTCTTACTACATTTGGACATCCCTAAAACCATATCACCTCGGTAAACATGGCTTGAATGATCTTTTTAGCTTTCCATCTCTTGTGGGTATTAGCCAATAGGTTATTAAATGGTTTCTTTAGCCTTGTATAGTAGATCACATTATGTAATATCTTTGAGCTCTTAGATGATATGTTAGGGATTTGAAAATGCATATATTTGATACTTTAATAATGAAATATGATTTACATTATGATGTCTAGGACTGATGAATTATGGAGGCGTGGTTACGATGTGCGGGGACCATACTACCGTGAAGACAGTACCAGGAAGGACGGTACATGGGAGATGATCATTTCCGGACCTCCATGGGGATGAAGATCCCATCGGATGGTTGTTAAGGATAGCGGAAGCGGGACAACATCGTGATGAGCCCTTGAATGAAGAAGACAAAAGTACGCCCTCACCAGGACCATGGCAGAGATTTGACCTAGGGGATCAACCTGCATATGGGATGATGATGGCACTGATGGACATGGCGCCACGAGAGGCCCGGTGGGCGATTTTGGAGCATGTGGCGTCATGCAGGACTATTTGTACGTGTTACGGTTGCAGGGGAGCGGAGGGGCCCAGCGTTTTACCTTCACGGATCTTGATGATTTTAAAAGAATAGCGTCTCCCTCGGAGGGGCCTGGTGTGTCCTCTTTTGGCTCTTACTTTGGCATTTTAGCATTTAATGTGACAAATAATGGAATATTGTTAAGTCGCATTGCCGGTTGTTTTTAATGACCTATTTTGTTAATTAAAGGTCATTTGGATGATATATATTGAGGAGGGTTGAGGCATATTTTGGAAATAACATAACTAACTCTCTTGTGAGAGATTCTTCTTGCTTTGTCTTGGTTATTTTGGCTCTTTGAGTTGGCGAGCTACACTTGGAAGGATTATCTTTGGCATGCATATGGTGTTTTTATCATTGGAGGTGTTTTAGTACGGTTGATGGCATCTTGATTTTGTAAGTGTTTTTCTCATACAAAACTTCTATTGAATGGTTGTAGTTTAAAATTCTTACATTCCTTAGTTTATTGTTATTTTTATGCTTAATCGTTGAAACCCTAGGTGGCAAGCACAAGTAGGTCCTTGCTTCATGTCCCCATGATAAAAGCTGATTAGCCATTTGATTAAGAAGAACCTAGCCTAGCCATTGCTACATGGTTCCTCTTTTTCTTGAGTTAGTTTGGAACATAGAATTGAAGAAAGAAGGCGTCCTAGGCCTAATTAATTTTACACCTAGGGTTTTGACTCTTAGGGTTTGAAAAGCCTTTCCCCAAACAACACTTTTCGACCATAGATTTATGTTTTATAAGCTGGGTTTTACCCGAAGTCTTAAGGAAAGAGGGAGGGCATGAGGCCTAGCTTTAGCTAGGAATGAGCCTCCCTCCCCTAGGGTTTGATTTACATTGGCCACGCCATTGCAGCACCATCAAAGCTAACCTTCCTGTCCTTAGGTTTTAAATCTTTCCAAACCTTTAGCCTCTCTCTTTGACTCCATTAGCAGGCACTAGTCCCCTAAACCTAAAAGCGTTGAGATCTTTGTGTTAAAAAACATTTTCAAACTCTTAAATTGGAAACCCTAACTAACCCACAAGCGATTTACTAACCCTAATTTGTTGATGGCGTCTTGCCCTATTTGAACTCTTATTTGGTCTAAAACTTGCGGCTAGGTCATCATTGGATATCATAGAGGTTTTGAGCAATTTCATTGGCCCAATTAGCAAAGCGTTCACCTCTTGTCTAGAAAACTAACCTAGAAACTACGCTGACGTCACTTGCTGAGTATAGTGGCCTGTAACATTAGATTTATGAGCATATTTGTGATAATTAATGCATTGTGATATTAATTCAAGGATTGGAATTGTACATTGAATGCTTTGTCACTTGTATGTTATTGAAGAAGTAATATTATAAGTCCCTTGGCTGGTACAATCATTGACTTATGATCAATAATTACATTTATTATTGCTCATATGCATTAAGATAGTCATTAATATTTTGAAGCACTAACCAACGTGGCATAGGCACAGACTTATCATTGCCTTGTCTATGAAGCGAGGTGCCCTTTTAGTGGAATACCTTCTCTTTTGACTATCTCCTTCTTGGCGATGTCACATCTGTAAAAGGAAATCCTCATCTTGATCCCATAAACCTTAAGCCCTTTTAGAATTTAATTACTAGGGGCGTCTCCCTTGGGATTAGCCACCACAGATAGAAAGAGCTCCCCATGTGAGGTGGCGATTGGGTGGGGAAGCTCATGTTACGCCAATTTGAGTCTTGCCTTCAAGCTACCTAAACCTTTCCTACAAGCGTCGTGCGGTGACCACACACCAATTACGGTGTTTCTAGATTGGTCAAAGAAATTCCATATTCATGTGGATGTCTCTTCAATAACACTTGGATAAATATTAACACAGCCAAGCGAAGGTGATATAGGTTACCTAATATCTCCTTCTTGGCAGTAATCTGTGAAAGGAAATCCTCATCTTGATCCCATAAACCTTAAGCCCTTTTAGAACCCCAGAGTACTAGGGACGTCTCCCTTGGGATTAGCCACCCTGAATAGAAAGAGCTCCCCATCGAGGTGACAGTGGGTGGGGAAGCTCCTGTTACGCCAGTTTGAGTCTTGCCTTCAAGCTACCTAAACCTTTCCTACAAACTGTGCGATAACAGTGACCACACCAATTCTGGTGTTTCTAGATTGGTCAAAAGACTTCCATATTCATGTGGATGTCTCTTCAATAGCACTTGGAGCAGTACTAACACAACTAGAAGAACGTGACATAGATCACCCAATAACATTTGCAAGAAGGAAACTCTCCGAGTCAGAACATAATTATAATACAACAAAGAGAGAAGGTTTGACTATGGTGTATGCATTACAAAAGTTCAGACATTATTTATCAGGCCAACATTTTAAAATGTTCATAGATCACTCTACTCTCAGATACTTGGTCAACAAGCCAATGTTGGGGGGGAGAATATGTAGATGGTTGTTGTTATTTCAAGAGTTTGATTTTGAAGTAGTAGTGAAACATGGAAGACTGAATGCAGGGCCGAATCATCTGTCTAGGATAACTAATGGAGAGGAACCAAGCAACTTGGAGGACAATTTTACTGATGTGCAACTCTTTTCAGTGCAGCTTGTTGATGAATAATTTTCTAATATCATTGAATTTTTGAGTACAGGATTTGTCCCAAAGGAATACAACACCACATGAAAGAATAATTTGGTGGTTAGAGTTGCAGATTACCAACTTATTGTAGGACACTTGTATAAACTAGGTGTTGATAATATTCTAAGGAGATGTGTCATGGAACATGAATGTCCTATCATCTTGGCAGAAGCACACGAAGGAATAGTTGGAGGACACTATTCATGAAAATCCATTGCGCAAAATATACTAAGCACAAGACTCTGGTGGCCAACAGGTTCTAAAGATGCAAAGGAATATTGCCAGACTCGTGATGTCTATATGAGGGTAGGAAATCCATCTAGGAGGGATGAGATGCCCCTAAAACCTCAGGTAACCCTTAAAGTGTTTGAAAAACGGGCAATATACTTCATAGCACCAATCAACCCACCAGCTAAAAGATCAGGAGAAAGGTACATCATTATAGCGACAAAATATCTAACGAGATGGGCTGAGGAAATAACAGTAAAAGATTGTAGTGCATAAACTTTAGTGCACTTCTTGTTTGAATAAGTAATTAGAATATTTGGATGCCCTAGAATTCTGATGAATGATCAGTGAACTCATTTTATCAATAATACCATTCAGGAAATGACTAAAGAATTTGAAATACACCATCAAAAGAGCACTACATACCATCCTCAGGCTAATGGAATAGTGGAAGCATTTAATAAAATATTGGAGAATTCCCTAACTAAAATTTGCAATGTAAACAGGGATGATTGGGACCCGAAGATACCAACAGAATTATGAGCATATAGAACCACATGAAAGAAACTCACATGACAGACACCTTTCATATTCGTGTAAGGTCAGGAAGCAGTAGTCCCTTTAGAATATTTGATGCCTAGTTTGCGCGTTGCAACCATTACAAACATGATAGAAAGAGGTGTAACTTAAGAAAGATTGTATCAACTCATGGAACTAGAAGAGGATAGGATTATGGATGGTCTCCATCATGACGTACACAAAGTTAAAGACAGAGCTTGGAATGATAGACACATTAAAAAGAAAAAATTTAAGGAATTAGATTTGATTCTTCTCTATGACAACAAATACTTACAACATCCAGGAAAATTCAGGATGCATTGGCTAGGGCCATATGAGATAAAATCTATCATAGATGGAGGTGTTGTGTAGTTGCAGGATCCAGGAGGCAAAGAGATTCAAAGATTGGTTAATGGTAGTTGACTGAAACTGTATAGGGACAATCGACCGAGTAACCCTTAGTAGATGCAATGCAAAAAATTACAATTGTACATGGTGTATATAGTAGGAGCTGAAAAAAGAAAGAAGAAAAAATTGGAAAAATACAAAAAGATGCAGTAAATGGATAAGTGTTAAACATGCAGTTAGATAATACAACGCGCAACAGATAGTAATTGGTATGAAAGAACTTGAATACACTGCGCGCCAAAGCAATGCGACCAAGTAGAAAAAACAACGCACCGATACAGAAAGTAGCCGGAAAAAGAAAAAGCGGTGATCGAAAATTTGTGGTACGATAGGGCATTTATGGCACGACCTATAAAAGCACAAAACACGAATGGAGAAGACTCATTGTGACTTTGTGCAAACCAGATCCAAATGATAAAACTTAGTGCGAGCCAGTGATTCTGAGCTGTTGACTTAAGATTAAGAGAAACCCTTTCCGAATTTAGCAAAATTGCACCCCTGAAGCTTGGAAATCCCAGTTGGGTCGCAAGAAAAATGCGAAGTGATGCGAGGTCTGCACATGACATAGAAACCGATGGAGAAAACCTAAAGCAACCTCAAGGAGTGGTCGATGTTGATGCCATTCCATCCCTAGTAATCAAACCAGTTAGTCTGACTATCATAGAAGAGCATGAACAACAAAACCAAGCAGTAAAAGAAATGGACATCGACCCGCAAAGCGAACAACAAAACCCTAGCACAGAGAAAAAACCTGCGCAACAAATCGGGTTAGGAGCAGCACAATCACATGAATAGTTGAATGAGGAAGATGATGAATGGAAAAAATCTGATGAGTCTAGGAAACAGACAAAAGAAGGGCAACACCTTGCAATAGTGCAAATGACACAGTCAGAGGAACAAGTGTAGGTTGAAGATATTACAAACCAACATAACATAGACACTGAAGAGGAATAGGACAATGAGGAAGAAAACCAAGTGGAAATAATAGGTCCATCAGAAGGGAAAAAGAAGATAAGGGAAAATCCTGCAGCTCTAAGAAGACTGAGCAAGCAGAAGGAACTCACACAGTCATTGCCGCAGATACATGGAGTTAAATTATTGGATGACATGTTAGAATTTGTGAATAAATTGAAGTATGTTGACCATGATGTTGCAGACATGGGGAAGTTTCTTGAGTTTGTGCAACAAGTTTACATGGAAAGTAAAGGAGAAGGTCCATTAGGAGATCCCATATTGGAGCCAAAAACATGGATTGCAGGGCTATACAACACAAGAATCATGAATTTGTTAGAGATTCCTCACTTTGGGAGAGGAAAGGATGTGAATGCATGTGTCAAACAGTTACTAGCACCGGTACATGGAGGAATATTATGGATGGATAGACATGTATCCATAGATGTGCACTTAATTGTTGAAATCAAATGATTAACTATAGATGGAGCAAAACCAGAGCAGTACTTGAATGACAAAACAAAGGAAAAAGTCATGGCAGACGAGATAAAGAATAAATATGGGACTGGCAGAGGATTCATGGGAATAGTTATAGACAAATAAATGAACCGACAACTAGGTTTGCGATAAAATTGATGGCATACAAACTCTTGAGGAAATATCGCAAAGAGGAAGCCCCCGCATGTGTAATAGAAATAGTCACACAGTGCACAAAGTTAAGTCTACTTAGTTGGGCTCCATATCTACTAAACTTGTTTTTGGATGATTGCAAGGATGCGCAGGACCTCGGTTCAGAATTTCATTATCCATGGCTAATTATATTGATAGAATTGATTGGATGGGGAGAACCAAAGTACAATGTATTTTACCGGAAGCCAGGGAAATGTCGTGGAGCAAAATACACAACCTTATGGAACACTTTAGATCCAAAGAAAAGGAAGGCAAATGCTAGCATTTTCTCCATGTTATATGATGAGATGGAGGAGAAGTTGGCAAACATATGGAGAATACCACCAGAAGTTGTGAGAGAGAATCAAGGAATAGTTAATTTTCAAACTTCAAGGCATAACATATGGATCTAGGCTAAGAAAAATCCTTAAAACGAATGGTTGCAGTTGAGATATTATGTCACAAGGGAAGAAGTACAATGGGCTATGAAGGATTGACTTGAAGATTGGAAGGTGCCAGTAATCCCAAAGAAAGTACAAAAATATAAACAAAAAGTAGAGAGTGGACCTTCACAACAGTCAACCAGCCCAACAACAAACACAAGGAAAGCGACATAGTGCACAAAAGAAACAAGGGGTAGCAAAACAACTAAAAATCCAAGGCAGAAAAACATTATACCAAAAGATTCAATTTAGGAAAAGGAGCGTGTGGAAGAAATAAATGGAGGAACACAGCTCGATACCAATATTCCTATGCATGAGGAAATAGGAGGTGGAAATTTCTTAGATTTGGATATGCCAGTTGAAACTGCGTAGACAGAGACACTGCCAAGGAAAAGAACAATGTTGCAAATAGTAGGACAACGAAGAAAATGAAGGGACATAAGGACATTCTTCATCTTACATTTACAGAGGATGATGCAAAATTAGTAGCAGAAAAAGTGCAAGATCGCACGACGGAAGCTTGGTATGATGCTGAGAAGCAGAGGGAGGAAATAGTGAAGAAATTGACAGAGGTCAGATATGCATTGGAACAGTTACACCTTATGAAAACACATCAAAAATATCAGGCACAACAACAACAAACCTCTCAGGAAAGAATAATTCCAGAACAAGAGACAATACAAACCATAGTTATGGGGAGTGAAAATTTATGTATCACCTAGGGGATGTTGCAGGTAGATGAAGCTACAATGAAAATACCACTGAAGGATATAGATCATATGGACTTGGAACTACCCAAGATTCCAACTAAAGCGTTGTACAAACTACAAATAAGTGTTGTGCGGGAAATCTAGTCAAGGGCCCATGCAGCTGCCACGAGCTTACAATTGGCCAAGGAAGTAAATAATACTCTGGAGATAACTCTTAACCAGGTGCAGTTTGAGAGGGATGAAACAAAGCATTTCACTGGAAGAATAGATCAACATGTTGAAGAAGTATTTAAAACCATTTTCGACAGAGCACAAGGAGAGAATATACCCACGGAGGGTAAAATTGAGAAAATAACACAAGCTATGGATACTTACAGGATCCAAATTACAGGGTTGATAGAACTCCTAGCACCTAGTACTCCACCATAAGTAAGAATACAAAGAGAACATGAGGCTACAGGTCACATAGAAAGTGTTGTGCTCGTAATACAGGAAATAATAGAGCTTTATAATAAGAGCACACAATTATGGACAAACCTTTAGGAGGATGGGAAACTTCAGTAGTTGGACCAAAAAGAAGAAAGGATAAATATTGCAATGCAAGAACTGAAGTAGAAGCAGAAAACTATGACAATGCCTGACAGACTGAAAAGTGCACAAGAGATTAAGAATTTGCAGGCACAACTTAAGTCCATACAAGTAGATAAGCAGTCAAGATAGGCTCAGTTAGAACCATTGCAATAAGGAGAAGAACAAATGCTCATTGAGATTGACGTAGCAAAGGGTCAAATTGAACAAGTTGTCTTGGAGAGTGGGGAAATCTTGAAGGAACATATTACTACGCAGACTATGGAGATTATAGCAGAAAATAACGCGTAGATAAAATCTCAAGTTGAAGAAAATACAAACATGTTTTAGGTGATCGAGAAGTTAATACATAAAGCACACACTAACTGAGTAACTCGGGACGAGCCACGTGTGAGTGTTGGTGCAAAAAAATTTGGGGAAAAGTGCGGTAATTAATGAAGGCAGTTAGATAATGGACCAAAGAAGGAGCGCGCGCTGGAAAACCTGGAAAAGCAACACCGAGAAACCAGGAAAGTCAAAGAAAGGAAGAAAGATGCAAATCAACGAGGAAAACGGTTGGATTTTGGACTAGCCGCGATCAAGGAGTTAGAAAGTGGACAAATCTAATCCACCTAGGGTTACCGAGTTAGGGTTTTTGTCAATTTTGTAATGGGTAACTAACCCCTTTTTATAATATAAATATAGTGTTGTGAGATAGCGGAGAGATATACCGATATAGATATATGCAATAGAGATATGAACAGATAGAGAGAGATATGAGCAGATAGACAAAGGTATGTTAGATCAATCATTGTAATCGAGGGTAAGGTCATAGATCATGGGATGTGGAGCTTATTGTGATGTTTCTAGCCTCACATGTAATGCGTACAACATTGTAACCTTGATGCAGAATAATAAAGGAGCCAAGAAAGCCAAATATTTGTGGACATAGCCCAAGGGGGTGAACCACGGTAAAGTTTGTGTCTCTATGTGGAATGATTTTTTTTTTCTTTCAATTTTTTAGTTATGATGAATGGATTAATCTGTCAATAGTAAAATGCAGCACACAATAGAGTAATCAGGATAATTACTGTAGAATAAACCCTAAATGAATGCAACTACCTATTGAGTGGTAGATCTGAGATATAATGATGTGTTGATGTAATAGAATATTAAATCTGATGTGTTTTGAGGTAGAAGGAATGTCTCTCATCCCCACAGAAGTCTCCCTTCCAAGACTGCAGATATCTAGGTCCTAGAATCACCCATAAGCCATCTCGGGTGAGACTGCATTGTGCACAATGTTTCCTTATGGTCTTCAGAAGGGTCGATGGTTTGCAGGGTTTTGTTGGAAACCTAAAGTAGAACCCGGATTGGCACGAAAAGATCCAACATCGACTCGTTGGCTCCATAAAGCTTAATACCGCATGGTCACAAGGTCCACCTTTGTTTTCACTCTTCGGGCAATATTTAAACCCTCAAAAGTATGACAATATGTAATAACAAATATCAAATAAGATGACTTATAAAACTTCTTCTCAGTCTTGAAATTTGTCAACTGTGCAGTAATTTCATTCGAAATTATCTTTGCCCAGTCAAAGATTGTGTTTTCGTGAATTTCGAAATGCAGTATATACAATGCCAATCAGGAAATAGTTTCTATAGAGTCTTGGCCAACAATTCAGGTAAATAACCAAGCAATTTCTTTATAAGGATTTTTTAAAGAACTTACTTGAATCCTGGATATATCTTCTAGCATTGATGTAGGGTCATGTAGATATTCTTGAAGAAGCTGAATTCCATTATTTTTGCTTTTTAGAAAATTCCTAGCTTCCTCCCCTTTGTAAACCGGGTTCGACTCCGACAATTTTAGCATCTCCCTAAATATTGAAGGTGCCAAGGAAATAGGAGAATTGCTCTGCAAAGTAATGACCCTTTTGTTCTGGATAAACTTGTTGATGCACTAGGCGACAATATCCTTGCATTCAAAGACTTATGGGACGCAACCTGCGAGAACTATCCCTAAAGTCCACACCTTATTGCTTTCTTTACCCAACATATTTGAATAGTACCAATACAACCAAGACCAATGATAATTCTGGTCTTCTCTAGCAAATAGGTTAAAGGTATCTCCACAAAACTGTTGTTTTCTCATGACTAACTTTGTGGAGCTGGCCAACTTCTCTTGTAATATTACTTTGCATATTAAAATGATTTGAAGTTAGATTTTCTTATGATGGAAACATTAACTCGAAATAAATATGACTAACCTCTATATAAGTAAAATTAATTAACAACCATTTTAGAAATGAATTTAGTAGTTAAGTCTGCAAGGATAACATTAAATGTGACATCGAGAAATGTGAAGCAAGGGACATGTGATGGCGGTGATTCAGAGTGAGCGACTAGAATGAAAAACCAAGTCCATGAGTCTGAAGATCCGAAAGTCCAAAACTTCAAGTAGATGAAACGACTAAGTGTTGAAATATGTCAGGTGGATTGTGGGAGAAGTGGAGGTATAACATGCAGGCCCGCAAGTCTACAAGTTTCAAAGTCCGCAATGGAAAAATAAACTAAGTGTTGGCATTTTTACAGGATGAGTGTGCTTGTCATTGATGGCAAGAACAACAACAATGATGGTATTGTTACATGCAAGAACAGTAGCGACGTTGGCAGGGTTACAGTTGGGATACAATGATGGAAAACATGCAAGCAAGGAAGATCAACGACAATGATGGCATAGACATCGATGGCAAACAGGCAAGCAAGGATGATCAACAACGATGATGGCATGGTAAGATCAGAAGTGTAACAATGAAGAACAACAGTGATCATTGGATCCCATTCAGAATTCCCGATGACCGTCAGATCTGAATTCAGATAGGAGGAGCACGCAGTAGAAGAGAACAATTTTCATGCGTCAGATTTGAGCCCGAAGACCGACTGTTGTTGGATCCATAAGAAGGAGCACAATATTTACGTGCAAGATGAAGCGGGCCTACAAAATCTTGAAAGCAGGAGTATCGTCCATCTTCAAGAAGGACACATGGCGAGCGATTGGCATTTCACTGACTGGAAAGTCAAAGGAAGGAAGTGCTCTATCCTTCCAACTCGTGATATGCAAAATTGCGATAAGATCTAGGCCGTCAGATCTGGAGTTAATATGAAGGACTAGCAGCCGTTAGATCCAGTAGAGTTGCAAGGAGGATAAGCCCAGGAGTCATCCAACACTCAAAAGCTGTGAAGGAATCTTGGCCATCCATCGAAGACAGTCGTGGATCGTTGGATCCAGAGGACACGTGGCTAAAGTTCGGCATTTCGCTGATTGAAAGGTCAAAGGCATGAGGTGCTCTATCCTTCCAACTCGCGAAACAAGAAATGGAGAAATGATTTGAGTCGTCGGATCGAGGACAAATCTGGACCATCGATCCAAGAAGGACAAGTGGCTAAAGATAAGCATTTCACTGACTGAAAGGTCAAAGGAATGGGGTTCCCTAACCTCTCAAACTCGCGATATGCGAAATCGCAAAATAATCCTAGTCATTGGATCAAGGATGAATCTGGGTCGTCAGATCCAGGAGGTGAATGTGGCAGACCACGTCAGAAAGGAGAGGTGGAAGACTACGTGGCATGATAAGACAACGACAAGTGTCAAGATGATTCGACATTTCAAGAACCTGGAAATCACAATTCTAAGTGACACGTGGCAGCCACATGGATCATGTCATGTCATCGAGTGATGTCATTCCGGGAGTTTTAGCATCAACACTAGCCCAGAGTCCCTAAAGTTGAAGTTCTGGGGCAGAGGATAGTCGTCCAATCACCATAGATCATTGGTCGTTGATCTAAAGAGCAAAGTGCTCAAATGACTAGCCAATGGTCATAAGTCGTGGTCACACTGGAGAGAAGAGCTAGAGAAGCTAAGCTCTTTTTCGAGGTTTCAAAGATCGCGACTTAGAGAGTCGAGATGCCTCATCACAGGATTCCTGAAATCATGAGTTGTGAAAGTGCTTGGTCACAGCCGGTGGTCACGAGAAGGGAAGGAGCTAGTCCAGCTAAGCTTCTCTTTAAGGTTTCAAAGATCACGACTTGGAGAGTCAAGATGGCTCGCAACAGGAATTCGCGATATGCAAAATCGTGAAATGCCTTTTTTTTATTAGGTTGTGGTCACCGCCTGAGGCCACATGTGAAAGGAAAGGGCTTAGTCAGAAAGGCTAAACGCCCACTGTGAAGTTTTCCTAACGAAGAGAGAAGGCGAAAAATGCATGAATGTGCGGAAGTTCTCTTAATAATGGCTAGGACGAAAAGTCTGGACTGCCAGAGAATTCGAGGAGCTGTAGGGTGACTGTTAGGGGAGACAAAGAGTCTCGAGGCATCTGCCAGTGCAATGAAGAATGATCATAGAGACGATTGATAGATGCAAGAGAGGATGAAGAGTCTGGACTGCCAGAGAATTCGAGGAGTTGTAGGGTGACTGCCAGGGGAGACGAAGAGTCTTGAGGCATCTGCCAGTGCAATGAAGATTGATCATAGAGACGATTGACAGATGCAAGAGAGGATGAAGAGTCTGGATTGCTAGTGAAGCTAAGGAATCTCATCATAACGTCCAGTGATGATGAACGCATGGGGGTAACTGCCAGAAAAGATGAAGAGTTGCCATGATGATCACCAGAGGACTCAACATGAGAAGGTGATGCAAAACAAAGAAAAGTAGAGAGATGCTTGAGGGAACAAGAGGGTGGAAAGGTGGAGTGGCAGAAAACAACCCGATGAGAAGAACCATCACATTGTGAAGAACATGCAGAGGCATTGCACATGGAGGAAGAAGAAGGTGCACATATAGTATAAATATGCAAAACATAGAAGACATGGGGGTTGTTGTTGTGAGTGATGCATGTGTGTAGAAGCATGATGTGCAGGAGCTGAAGAACAGAAGAAGAAAAGAACATACATGCATATCTGAGAAAAGAAGAGAAAGTCGAGGTGTGCATGCAGAGATAGAGAAGAAGATTAGAAAGCTCAAAAGGATGCAAGCAGGGAGACACTGATGCAGGCAGAACATGGCAGTTTATCATAACAATTATGAGACTGGTAAGCCATTGATGAACATTATATCACTGTAATAAGTTTCTGTAGCAAAGATTTATATTTCAGGGTGGGCTGGAGGTGTTAGGTAGGAATGTTGTCCTCAGATGTTCAAGTGGGTGCTTGAACATAGGGAGTTGTAGCTTGCTTCTGGTTGCAGCCAGAAAAACCAGGGTGGCAGGGTGGTGCAAGGGAGAACATCGGTTCTCTGTTATAAAGGTTGGTGTCTGTGTGACTGGAAGTTGGTGCTTCCATCCAGTGGGTGTTGGAACACTTAGGGAGTTGTTGCTTCCTTCTAGTGGGTGCTAGAGAAACCAGGGAGTTGGTGCTTCCTTCTAGTAGGAGCTAGAGAAAACAGAGAGTTGATGCTCTCAGCAAGTTGCAGCTTGCAAAACAGAGGTTGTAGCCTCACAATGAGTTGGAGCTCATAAGTATGATAATGTACAAAATGTAAATATTACTTATCATATAAAGAAGAAGAGGTTTTTACCCTTTATGGGTTTCCTCAGAAAGTATTTGTCTCTGTGTATTTCATGTGTGTGAATGATGTTGAATGTTCTATTGATTACTTCCCTGCATTATTGTGATTGTCATGAAGTGCTCTGTAAAGAGTTTAAAATGAGCATAATTGTTTAAGCTCGGTAACAACTGATTTACACC
>SNQJ01S0024295.1:33741-48698 GCA_010110895.2 Picea sitchensis
AAATTTTAGTTTCTTCGTTCTGGCACAAACAGTTTGGATGAATTCATCCCATGGTCTTGTGAGACCATTAAGGGTCATCATTATGAGTTTGTCTTCGTCTATAGTATCTCCAATTGCTTCTAGTTGTTCTTTGAATTAAAATATTCTGGAGAAATATTCCTAGATCGATTCTCTTTTTTGCATCCTTGTATTCTTGAGTTGAGTTCTTAGATTCATCTTCCAGTTTATGTTCTTTCCTTCATATAATTTGGTTAGGGCCTCAAAAAAAAAATTGGAGTCTTCTTTGAAGACACTTGAGGAATCAAGTGATCTTTGATAGAATCCGCAATGATTCTTTTGGCCCTAATTATGTCCTTTTGGTGTTTTTCTTTATCTACAGCATCGACGGGTTCTGGTACTTCTTCTTTGACGAATCTTGGTAGGTCATTCTCTTCAAGCATGAGTCCAATCCTATACTTCCAGGCATGAAATTTTTCCACACCTTCTAGCTTGTCAACAAGCTTAGTGATTGCAAACATCTTTTACCTAGAGCTAGGAAAATGGCCAAAAAATGAAAATGCCCAGAATTGAATTTTGAACTTACCAGGAGGTGCGCTTGGCTGAGGTGAGTAGCCTGGTGTGTTTATATTTCAGAAAATCCAACTTTCACCCCTCCAAACTTGATCTTCAGATTTATGGACTAGTGCTTCTGGTTTTCTAATACTTATGGTATTCTGGTACTTCTGGTACTTTGTGAAATCTAGGGTTTCACTTTCTAGGAGATCTAGCCATTCAAAAGTTACGCTGAGGATGCCAAAGTGATCCTTGAGGAAGGGTGCACTTTTCTAGATAGTTTTGGGGTTGAAATTCTTCTTCAATAAAAAGCCCTAATTTGCATGTATGGAAACAGTGACGTTTTTCTCTTTTTCTTGTGAAAGATGCTCTCTTCAACTTAGCTCTGATTCCATGTTAAGGTTTAAGCTATTATTAGGTTTCTTTTCATTCCGCTGGATAACCATAGCATAGATAGGATCATTGAGAAATACATAATCACAAGAGACACATCATTTATCTTGGGAAACCCTCATGGGGGAGAAAACCCAGCAAAAACTTCCTTAATATAGATAGCCAATAAAATGCCAAGAGATAACTCAAACAATACAGAAAGTCCTCTCCCAAGAATGTGCCTCTCTCTCTCCTCTTTCTTCTCCAACTGCAGCTCCAAACTTGTGCTCTGATGAACAAGTGAGTGTGTGTCCAAATGAGGCGCTAGCCTCTCTTATTTATACAATCTGGCAGGTGTGAACGAAAGTGTCTTTTTACTGGCAGGGCCGACATCTCATTCTGGGTGGTTATAACCACCTTTAATTAATCTGGGGGTCGACTTCTTATTCTGCCTATTACAATTAGGGTTTGACCAATCCGCAAAAGGGGATTTGGTCATTTACAATACCCGACATGATCAATCCGCAAAAGGGGATTGATCTAATGAATAATACATCAATAATAAATAGAATACTCTTTGCAGTTACAATATTTCAACAAAAGAAAAACCCCATGCACATCAAATTCTCTTCCTTGTTCAACATGGCCCCTTGAACTTTGAATACAAGCAGTCACCATGACCCATTTTGAATCTGAATTTGGGATGTAGTCAACCTCAAAGACAAATGAAGAAAGACCTTCTTTACTAGACATAGATCAAGCCAAAGTATACAACCTCTAAAATGTAGATGGCTCCCATCTCCAAAATCACATCACCACTTGCATTCAACCTAAGATTCCATGCATGGGGAAACAATGGTTTGTCTAGGGTCGACTCAAATATGGACAAGTGATCTCTAAGAAGGGATGAGCAATTAGTCCAGCCAAGACCCTAGATTTATGCACTGAACAAAACTAAGTTCTCAGGGAGAAGTTATGGAGCCGTTCAATGCTCAAATTTTTAAAGCTAGAACATGTATGCTTGAAAGGATGATAAATAATTCCATGAATTAATTTTAGGTTAGACACAATGGATGAGAGAAATACCTACTACAATAACACAGGACATACCAACCAAGTATTATAACCATTTGGGAGGAGAAAACCATTCATAATTACCATACATGTAGATCATTTTCATTCACTCATAATACAAATGAAAACCAAGCTTAAAATGAACTAGAAACAATTGAAAAACAAAAGTAGGTGCATGCAAAGGGGAAACAAGATTAGTGACCAAGATGGCCAGAAAACCACAAAATACCTACATGAAAGAAATAAGGGAGGCATGATTCATGAAAACTCTAGTGGAAAAATACCATTTCAAATGCAAACAAATAGAAAGGTAACTCAAGAACCGTACAAGGGTGCAAGGGAAAACCATTACGAAAGGGAATCACCATTCACATGAATACTCTTTAAATTCTAAGATTCAAGCAAAAAGGGTTGATTCGTCACCTTGAATACAAACCACACTCCAATTCCAAAAGAAAATGCTCAAAGACAATTGGATATGGATTTTGGATAAGATTTTTTAAGTTTTGGGATCTACGCCAGGATAATTCAAAGAATAAAAGGTAGCTAGAAGATGGACCAAAGTGCACGGAGGGAAGCAGACTTTAAGGAGTCAAAGTGTGTGACAGAAGGAAGCGCGACGGAGCAGCATGCAAAAGGAGGAAAACAATTATAAATTGTTGAGGTTTTGGGACATGTTGTCCACATTGTATCGAGATTAGCCCTATTTTGATGTATAAATATGTAAAGGATTTTTGGGAAGAGAGATTCGAAGGGTTGGGGACGTAGTGGATGAATGAGGAGAAAGTTGAGTTTTTGGCTAAGTATTTTGAGGTATGACTGAGGAATGAGGCTTGCACTGTAGAAAAACGGCTAGGAAGTTTTGGGTAATTTTACTTTTGCATATTTTATAAGCACAATGCGCAGTTGTAGAATATTATAAATGAATAATATAAGAATCCATCCATTGTGGATGTAGCTCAAGTTGGGTGAACCACGTTAAACCTGTGAGTTGTGATGTGTTGTGTTTGCATGTTATGATGTTTACTGTTATTATTCCATGATGATAAATGCTTAAATATGTTGGATGCATTATTTATATATGTTTTTATCATGTCACACAATAAAGTAACTCGTAAATGAATGAATATCAAGTAAAGGAATGTCGCACACAGGGTATGTCGCATGATAAGTAATTGTTAAGTAATGAAAACTTTGCACATGAGTAAATGGTTAGTAAAGACATGTTGAATGTCTCACTTCCCCTCATTAGTGCAGAACCTTGGTTCCTGCAGCCCCTCTAGATGCCTCGGATGAGACTTCACTTGCTCTGCAGGTGATGTTGAAAGGGTCAGTGTCTAAGGGTTTTGTTGGTATATTGATGATTAACCCTGGCTCTGCCCACTGGGCACCAACAAATGGTTTTGTTGTTGCGACCGAGAACTGTAACTAAGGGGAATGTTTTGGAGGCCGAATAATTAAGAGATCACATAATGACTACATAGGAAGCAACGATAATTTTCCCTATCACATAATAGAAACCCATGGCTTAGCAACGAACAATGGTTGCAAAGGTATGTATTCACAGATATTCATGAAATCTTCTTTGGAAAATTTCTAATAATTTTGACTGAATGGTTAAAAAGGCTAGTTGAGAATGTTGGGAGATATTGAGTTGAAGCTCTGAGAAACTAGACCCCTGAACTGATTAGACATTTGAATACAGTAAGTAATAAAGTGTCTCACACAGTTGATTATTGGTTGAATAGTGTACTGGGAGGTTACATTACAGAATTTGCAATAGATTGTACCCAGTCTTATAGTGTCACAGAAAGGGAATTTTTCAAGGGTTCACGCAGAAGGTATCTGAACGCACTGTCTATGTGGATAACAATGTTGTTGTGCGACAAGAATGTCATGAAAATGGAGTTCRATTTCTAAGCACCTTCRCGCACATAGGGAAACTGGGGGATGACCATAGGAWGAGATGAGAGAGAGATGAAGAGGATGAGTAAGAAATTGATGGACTGAGGATGTTGAGAGAGGAAGACACTGACTCAGATGGAGATATTGGAGTATTGTTCTATGGGAAAAGGTTTAGGTATAGTAAGAAGGAGAYTGTGGTTGAGAGGGAAGAGCAGCATAGAGTATTTGAGAAATGTGACCCCTGCACAGTACTTCAGATCACATCGTCCACAGAAAGGAAAGAGAGAGAAAAGGATCCTTAGTATAGTCCAGTAAAGGAAATAATTCCATCTCAAATCAGAATCAGTGTCGAACCAATGACCCCGTGTGTGTCACCTAGATATGAAGCAGAAACCAAAACTGTGTCGACAGAAATTGTAGTTAGTGGAGGAAGTCATAACAGTAGTCAGAACACTAGAAGTAGCTCAACGAACCAAAGTCGGTCAGAATCACCGAAGGTAATAATGACACTGAATACAATGGCAGGAATAGATCATACATTGAGAATGCCTAAGTTTCAGGGAGTGGGGTTGGAAGTCCCAGAGCAACATTTGTGTGTATGCGACATGATATGGACTGTGAATAATGTTCAATATGAACCAACGAAGATTGTGTAGTTATCCATGACATTCAAAGGTCGCACACTACTATGGTACATGAATTACCAGATGACTACACTGGCAGGATAGTCAAGAACTTTAGCAAAGATTGGACAGGCATTGTTAAAAGAATTCTGGAAGCTGAAATCCGAGTTGTAGTATATCACAGAGCTAAAATAAATTAGGAAAGTACAAAATGAGATAGTTTGGGACTATGAAAAGAGATTTAAAGATGTGATGGGTAGATTAACATTCCAAATTCCTGACGAGCAACATCAAGAATGGCTTATTGTAGGTCTATTTACACACATTCGTTGTTCGTTAGCACAATAGAAGGTCACATCGCAGCCCGAAGCACTAGAAATCGTGATGAAGTTAGAAGCATCTCTTATAGGAGATGGAGTAGTTATGGTACAGATACAGTCACAGTTGGTTATGCTGAGGATTTAACTGTCAGAAATAACGAAGGAAAAGAAAAAGTTTGAATATGTTAGGTGTATCACATGTAAGACAGAAGGTCATCATAGGGAATAATGTCCAACATTTGTGCAGTATATGGATACAAGAGCACTGAACCCATTGGTAGGAGGAGTGAGATATTATGAAACATGTAAGACATGGGGACATCATTCGACTGCTTGTCCATTATTGCAAAATTATTGGATTATGCCCACGAATTTATTCTGTATTTTTTGCAAGTTTGTAGGAAATGATGAGAAAAATTGTCGCATATTCGAATTAATGAGAGAGTGCACATCAAATCCGTACAATATCCAAGAAGAAAATGTCATAGTAGATGGTGGTGTTCCACAGTACAATTATACGAGAGGATTTAATCAGGKTGGACAAGGAGGATTCAGCATAGGTCAAGGACGAGGTAGATTTTGTAGAGGAAGCAGAGGACCCATCATTTGTTATAATTSATCTGGATCTCGGGGGCTAAGATATGGATTGYTTGAATGTCAAGAGAGGAGGATCTTATACATGACAATATTKCATGGAAAAAAACATGCAAATGAAGTACTTGGGAGGTGAGGCTCAAAGAGCAGTCTCACCTCTAAAACTAATTACTAGTAAATCACTCAGAGCTAATTAATCTCACAATGAACAATAGAAAATATGAGAGAATCCAAAATGAGTAACTTGGTATTATGAGAAGGCTTGTTAGGCCTTTATATAGCATTACAAAATGGTCCATTGGAAAAATTCAAAAAGAGTTCATTAAATGAGTCTATATTATTATAATAGATCTAACTACCCAGCTAACTAAGTAGTGGAAAATAAAACCCAACACAATAATGGAAATACTTTATTAAATGAGACTCTTTTATTATAATAATAGATCTAACTACCCAACTAACTAAGTAGTGGAAAATAAAACCCAATACAATAATGGAGAGGTGGGACTCTCTTTGACCCATATGGAAAACTTGTTATCCAAATAAATTAATGAGGAGGTGGGTATCTCCTTGATCCACATGGACAATCTATTATCTTTATAGCTTTATGACTTTTGCATCCAAATTTAAACCATATACCCCTTAAAATTTGAATCATTCCTCCCCCCTTAGAAAATGATGGCCCCCCATCATTTCACCCATGCTACAAATAGACCCGTGAGTACAATGTTCTAGTTCCCAATGAAGGGAATGGTTTTTTGTGGTTGACCCATAACCGTTTACATTAATAAAATGGAAAAATAATGACTTTGGAGGCTTTGAATCTCCTTCTACAAATTTATTCATAACTTCTACTACATGTGATGAAATCCAATTCCGTTGAAGACCCATTTGAGATACTGAAGAGATATTTCCATCGGTATATGGAACCTTTTATGAGGTGGCCCATGGAGTGAGAAAAATCTTTTTGAAGTTCCAGTGACGCACAATCATCTTGGAAGAAAGAGATGTAGATATTCAATCAGTGATATCTCTCAAAACAAGAAACAAAATGAAATTTCGTAAAATACCCATTTGAGATGACAAAGAAACATTTCCATTGATATAACACAAGTTCTCTAAGGTGTCATGTGGAGTGAGAAAAAACAAGTCGAAGTTGAAGGGTATGTGACCACGTTGATTATAAACATGTGTTGCTTCAAACAAGGATATCTCATAAACTAGACAACAAAATGAAATTCCGTGAAATACCCATTTGAGATCTTGAAGAGGTATTTCTAACCATATGTGGAAATCCTTCTGTATTTTCCTAATAAAGGAAAAAAATACTGTTGAATATGGTGGTACACGCGACTTCTTTGGGTCAAATACATGTTGATATTCAATCGATGATATCTCTCAAACCAAGAAGCCAAACGAGATTCTGTGAAATACCTTTTTGAGATATTGAAGATATATTTCCAATGAGATATGGTATATCCTCTAAAATGTTGTGTAGAGGTCTCAACACCTCTTTGAAGTTGGCTGAGTGTAGAGGGACACAAAGGATGCCAAGGGTTTGTAGAGCAACATGGGCTATTGTAGAGGTTGTGGAACCTTCGTGGGAAGCATGGACACCTTTCAAATTTGTTGAAAATGTTGCATACCAATGGATATAGTGGATCCATGTATAGATGTAGTGAATCCATGTATGGATGTAATGAATCCATGTATGGTTCTCCTTGTAATGGTGAATGAATATCTTAGGGTAAAAAAAGCCTTGTAGTGCATGTGGACCAATTGTGATGCTTATAGTGTATGGCCCGAAAAATGGATTCTAATAGTACCAAAAGAAGGTTGGTGATTGTTGCAAATTTTTGAACCTGCAACATGCTTCAAACCCTTGTTCTGATGGAGAGTGTACATGCTCTGATACCACTAATCCAGATCTCAGGGGATGAGATTTGTATGGCTTGAATGTTGAGATAGGAGGAACTTATACATGCCAATATTGCATGAAAAGAAGCATGGACAAAAACATGTAAATGAAGTACTCAGGAAGTGAGGCGAGGTGAGGCTTAAAGAGGAGCCTCACCTCTAAAACTAATTACTAGTAAATCACTCAGAGCTAATTAATCTCACAATGAACAATAGAAAATATGAGAGAAGCCAAAATGAGTAATTTGATATTATGAGAAGGCTTGCTAGGCTTTTATATAACATTACAAAATGGTCCATTAGACAAAGTCAAAAAGAGCTCATTAAATGAGTCTCTATTATTATAATAGATCTAACTACCCAGCTAACTAAGTAGTGGGAAATAAAACCCAATACAATAATGGAGAGGTGGGACTCTCTTTTACCCATATGGGCAACTTGTTAGCCCAATTAATTAATGAGGAGGTGGGTGTCTCCTTGATCCACGTGGGAAATCTATTAGTTTTATATCTTTATGAATTTTGCATCTGAATTTAGACCATATACCCCCTAAAATTTGGATCAATAATTACAATCAACTGGGACATTTAACAAGAGACTATTCAAATCCTTGCACAACATGCACGTACTGTAGAGCATTGGACCATGCGACAAAATATTTTCCTCAATTGATAGCAAAATGGCAGGTTAGAGGGAATCGAAATAAGAACCAAAACCTTCAGATGATAGCAGACGAGGAGTGGGACGATCAACCTAGAGTAGCATTCGTTATGTGCGAAGGAACAAGAACGGGACCAGATGTGATGGATAAGGGAAAGGGAGTCGAGCAATGGATAAGGAAAGAAGTTGAGCCCATGCCAGTGTTTAATCCAAAGAAAGAGAAAGAGACATATCAGCAAGCCATGAAGGAGATACTAGGACTAGACTGATAGCATCAACGTCAAAGACACCACTTGTATATGATATGTCATCATTATATGATCACACCATTATAGAAAGGTTAGTATAAAAGGTAAATACTTTGAAAGAATTTCTAAAGAGTTGTTTAGATTTGATGAAGGATTAAGCAGTGTTGAATGCACTACTCATAATGATGAATAAATGTACTCAAGACAAATAAATACCTACAACCTAGAAAGTAGTGAACCAAGTATTGCACAAGAAGAGGATAAACATAGAATTCTAATTGAGTGAACGTGTAGGAGAGTATGACATGGATAATGTCACCCTGGACTTAGGATCGGATGCAAATGTTCTTCCAGGAAAAACATGGGAAATGATGGAGAAATTGAAGCTAGTTTGGTCAATTGTCCAACCGAGATTGGCAAACCAACATAAGATAATACCGATTGGGAGAATGGTAGGAGTACATGTTAACATAGATGGAGTGTGCAGCATAGCCGACTGTGAGGTCATTGAGATCGTGGATAACATTTAGCCATATCCAACATTGCTCAGATTGGATTGGACCTTTGAAAATCAAGTGAATATTAACTTGAAGAAGAGAGAAATTATTTTTGAAGGAGGAGGCTTAAATATCACTATGTCATTAGACCCCACAGAAGCAAGAAGATATGTGGAACCCGCAAGAAAATAAATTGATAACTTGTATAACATGACCTCGTGCATTGATGATTATGTCAATCCTACTACAGATGGTGCACTTAGTTGGAGAAGCATTATCTCTTATGCCTCATATTCAGAAGAAGGACTTGAACATTGACATCACAGGTTGCATGAAGTATTGACCAGAATATGTGCTTGTGTTACTCTCTCTTTGTGCTGGATCAAAACAGAGATACGTGATACACCAAGGTTTGATGGATTAACTGAGGTAAGTTCCTTTGTAAATGAAGTTGATTTGCAGATACTCGAACAACGAATATTGTTATAATTACATGTGGCACTGAGAGAAACCCCAGCGAGATGGTGGGAAACACACAAGGAAGAAATAGGGGGTTGGCAACATTGTAAAAGGCTAATACAGATCAGATTTGGAATAGAATAAATTATGCACAAGTATACAAGGATGTGTAGTCTGATAGATCATGTTGCGCATTATATGACTTGGAGACAGAGGCTGAAGCAGGAATGGATGCACAGGTTCATACATGCAGTTGAGACAATGCCTAAGAATTGGTATCTAAAGCTAGAAGTGCACAGAGGGACAACAGACTGGGAAGAACTCACCCAAAATTTTAAGGTAACATTTAGTTTTGAAGTTGATTCACCCTTAGTAGATGCATCTTTGCAAGTCATTAGAAGAAATATTTTTATGCAAGAAGATAATATAGAAATAGTACATGCATGTAGTTCACACAGAGAATCTGCGACAGTTCATGAACTACTATAATGTTACAATGTTACTAAGGAAGATAAGAGGAAGAGGATCCAAGAAATGTGCAAGTACCAGAGACTAAAGGGGAGCACGACATAGTAGGTCTAGATCTAGAATTTGATGCATATGTGAAGCCATTAAGGGTGTGCAAAGTGAACATCAACACGAAAGAGAAACCTAAGTTCGCAAACATTRGTGACTATTGGAACAATGAGACTRTTGAAAAGATTGCAGACCTATTGCRCAAGTATCAAGATCTCTTTCTGACAACCTTTTTAGAGATGAASRGGATAGCTAGGGAATTGGGAGAGATGGAGATCTTGTTGAAACCAAATGATGAGCCAATGAGACAGAGACCTTATAGACTAAATCCGAAGTACAAGGAAAAAGTGAAAGCGAAACTTGACAGAATGATAGACGTTGGTATCATCMATCTCGTCGCAAATACCAAATGGATAATCCCAATGGTAGTGCAAGATAAGAAAATAGGGGGYATTAGGATTTGACCTAAGGAAGTTGAACGATGCATGTTTACATGACCCTTTTCCAACCCTCTTTACGAACGAAGTGTTAGGAAATGTAGGAGGGAAGGAGGCCTACTTGTTCACCGATGGATTTTCAAGATACCATCAGATAAATATTGCGCCAGCAGACAGACATAAGACGAACTTTGCAATAGAATGGGGAAGCTTCCAGTACACAGTCATGTCGTTTGGGTTAAAGAATGCACTTGTTGTGTTTGCTAGAGTAGTTGTCGCAACCTTTAAGAATTGTATTCATAAGTTTCTTGAAGTATATTTAGATGATTGGAATGTCTTTAGATTATTGAAAGATCACATAGAAATTCTACGGTTGATGCCTTATAGATGTAGAAAATATCAGATATCATTAAATTTGAAGAAATGTGTTTTCTGCACACTGTTTGGGATATTATTGTGTCATGTGGTATGCAAGCAGGGTTTGTTGGTTGATCCTGGCAAGATAGCAGTAATTGTTAATTTTCCACTACCTAAATCAGTGAGACAATTGAGGACAACATTGGGTCATATAGGATACTATAGGAAATTTATTAAAGGATATGCGCATATTACAACTCCAATGGAAAAATTATTCAAGAAAGAAGCTAAGTTTCAGTAGAATGAAGACTGTCAGCAGAGTCTAGACGTATTAAAATAAAAGTTAGTGATTGTGCCCATTCTGGTGTTCCCAAATTGGTAGAAAGAGTTTCACATTCATGTGGATGCATCGTCAATAGTTATCGGTGCATTGTTAGTTGAGAGAGAGAGAGAGTTAGACCATCCATTTGTGTTTGCTAGAAGGAATTTTTTGACTGCTGAGAAGAATTACAAGACGACAAAAAGGGAAGGCTTGGAAATGATTTATGCCTTGCAGAAGTTCAAACACTACTTGATCCAGATTTAAGAGGGGAACAAACTGATTAATAGACTAAATACAATAAACATAGAGATATGAAGAACAACATAGATATCCAGTGAACAATATCTTCTATTAAATAAATGAAATAGGATGAAACTGTAAAACTGCAAAACTTAAACAACTTGCTCAAATGGTGGTAGCTATCTCTGAGAAGAGATATGGCTACAACGCGCATCTGTCTGACAAAAATTATTACAATGAGGCTCGAGAGGCCTTTTTAACATTACTCATGAATACCAAAACCGTAGACATCCAAAAACCTAACCTTAGGAGATGAAATGCCAAAAGTTATGTGGGCCCCTATGGGTAAGTTGGTACCTCAACTTCTCGAGGTCGTAACATTTGCATACGACCTTCATTTTAGGCGTGTGATAGCCCGTTGGAAAGGTATTTTTGAGAACTATGCATTATGTTGTCAAAATTTGACTCTGTCTATAGTTTGACTGTGGCGAGCCAAAAAAAAACATTATTTAAGGCCCCAAAAGGGCCCTCGAAGTACAGAAAGATGTGTTGACATGAAAACATACAAAATAAGCCAGTTAGATTAGGTGGGAGGCTATCAATATCCACCTGGAATATGTGTAGGGTTTTAGATAACGTCGGAAGTGTAGAACCCACAAGTACAAGAAGTATAGAAAAACATGCTAAACTAAAAATTGTCAAGAGGAGACAGTTGGAATAGGTGGGTGGCCACCAATATCCACCTCGATCAGTCCTCCCCCCTTAGGAAGCAATGGTATCCATTGCGTTGAGTTCCCTATCAGGTGAGAAAACTTCTGTTGAATTTGGCCCTGGGTGAGCCACTTGCCTTGGTGTAGGTGTTGCCCTGCCTTGACAACTCGATAAAGTTGGATCCTCTGTTGGTGAGTTCCCTTGACCTGTGTGCCCACTATCTGATCAGTGGATGCATGTTCCATGTAGTCAGGGTTGAGCTCTATTGGTATCAGTTATTCTGTGATCTCTGAGGTGTCCAATAATGGTGGAAAATATGGTCGAAAAAGGTCCACATTGAACACAGGGTGCAAGCAAAGGAAGGATGGAGTGTTGAGATCAAAAGCATTGCTACCCACAGCCTTGGTAATAGTGTAAGAACCATAGTGAAGTGGGTAGAGCTTCTGATGGGGCCATGTAAGGCATTCTTTCTACAAATGTAACCATACTTTTTCTCCCACCTGAAACTGGTGTGGTACCCGGTGTTGATCATGGCGCTGCTTGTACTTAGCATTGGCTTTCTGTAAAATCTCATGGACCTGTTGGTGGATGTGCTAAATCTGCTCAATGAATCTAGTAGCTTTTTCGGTCTCAAATTGAGCATGGGAAGATTCCTGTGTGGTTTCAAGAGGTAGTGCAACATCAATGGGACCCAAGGGTTGGAATCTCAGCCCCACCTAAAATGGGATATGGTCGTTGGAGCTATGGAGAGCCATGTTGTAATTGTGTTGAACATAGGGGAGACTCTCATCCCATGTACGTGAATGCTTAGATTTGTACATGTGCAGGATGTGAACAATCATCTGATTGTCGACCTATGTTTGGTCATCGATTTGAGGGTGGAAAGAAGTGGATTTAGTGAGCTTGGTGTTCAATAGTGACCAGAGACTCAACCAAAATGTGTTGAGGAACTTGCTATCCCGATCGGAGATGATGGTCTGTGGTATCCCAAAATGGACCCACACTCGTTCGAAGAAGAGCTTGGCAGTATCTATTGTTGTGATGTTCTTCTTGCAGGTTGTGAGGATGGCCATCTTCGAAAACTGATAAACTACCACAAATACACAATCATTTCCTTGCTTGGTGGATGGAAGGCCAGACATGTAATCCATCGAGATGGATTCCCAAGGTTTCTCGGGACTAGGAAGAGGGGTATACATGCCTTGCTTCTTGATGGTTGGCTTGGAAATGGAACAGGCAGTGCAAGATCTAATATACTTGTTGACGTCCTGTGGAAGTTTTGGCCCATAAAAATGTTTTTGTAGAACTGCCACAGTTTTCTCCACACCAAAATGTCCTATCATCTGAGTGTAGTGAGCCTCCCAAATCATCTTTGCACACTCGCTTGTAGGGACACAGAGATGCCCTAGATGGCCTAACAGTTCATCCTGAATGTGAAAATCGGTGACATTCTCCCATATACCCAAGAGCTGATAAGTGGTGGTGAAGTCTATATCTTGTTGATAAAGTTGGGGCCACTCAAATGCCTCATGTCCACGGGAGGTCAACTGAGGTAGTTAGTGACATGATTAATGCTCCTTGTCTTATGCTTGATGTTGAGATGGAACTAATGCAAGTAGGTGGACCACTTCCGATGGTGGTCATTCTGCAACTTCCCCTGTGTCTGTATGAACTGTAGAGGTTTGTGATCAGTGTAGATGATTGTCTCCTTTCCCATAATGTAATGTTTCCATTGACGACGGGCTTGTACAATGGAATACATTTCCTTGTCATAGGTGGGGTATTTCTGGACAATATCTAAGAGTGTCTCACTATGGTAGGCTATTGGATGACTGTGTTGAGTGAGAACTACGCCTACAGCATAGTCATATGCATCAGTATCAATCTTGAACAGTTGCTGCAGATCGGGTAAGGAGAGTATTGGAGCTTAGCACAAGCAATTCTTTAGATCATCAAATGCTCATTTTTGTTCCTTCCCCCACACAACATTTTCCCTTTCATTGCCCTTGGTCATTTGGCTAAGAGCCCATGCAATATGGGAGAATCCCAACACGAACCATCAGTAGAAGTTGGCCAGTCCCAAGAAGCGTCGAAGCTCAGTTAGTGTGGTTGGGGTTGGCCAGACACAGATGACTTGGATCTTAGTTGGATCAACATGTACCCCATACTTATCAACAATGTAACCCAAGTATTGGACCTTGTCCATGCCAAAGGATCATTTTTTGAAGTTGGCATATAGCTTGTATTGTCGCAGAGTGCTCAAAACCTGTTGAATATGATGCATGTGCTCCTCCCATGTTATGTTGAAGATGAGGATGTCATCCAAATATACCACCACAAAAGAGTTGGTAAAGGGTCTCAATACATCATCCATCAACCTCATGAAAGTGGCTAGTGCATTGGTTAATCCAAAGGGTATGATCAGCCATTCAAAAAGACCTTCTTTAGATTTGAAAGTTGTCTTCCATACATAATTTGGTTCGATGGGAACCTAGTGGTAGCCATACTTAAGGTCAATCTTGTTGAAGAACTTATCCCCCTTGAATTGGTCAAGAAGGTCATCAATTCTGGAAATTGGATATCAGTTCCTGACTGTGATTTTGTTTAATGCTCTGTAATCAATGCAGAGCCGCCAAGTCTTATCTTTCTTTTGCACCAGTACAACCAGGATTCCGCAAGGGGAGGAGTTGGGTCTGATATGCCCATTTTGAAGCAACTCTTGGATCTGATGCTTGATTTCGTCATTTTCCATCAACAAGCGATGATATATTGGTCCATTAGGCAAAGGTGCATCGGGGGTTAGATCAATTGGATGCTTGACTTGGCAGTGCATCAGTACGCCGGTGGGTGAGGAGAAGATATCTTTGTACTCTTCCACGATCCCGTCCACTTGATTATGCTGCAAAGAGAGGCTCTGTGTAGAGGCCATGGATGTGGCAGCGACCTTCTGCTTACTATGAGAATGGATCACAAATAAGATGAACTTCCTGGTATGTGAAATGAACTTACGGCATTGCTTAGCAGAGATTAAATAAATAGCGGTAGGCGACGCTACCTTTGCTATCCTATACAATTATCTACCCAAAGTAATAATAACATTGTGGGGTCTAGACTCATACACAGCATGATTCTTCCAAAAATATGGTTGTCCTA
>SNQJ01S0024295.1:67581-88055 GCA_010110895.2 Picea sitchensis
CTAGTAAACTTGGGACCTCTATCACTAATGATAACTTTGGGGAACCCATGGAACTTATAGATATTTTTTACATAACTATCAACTATTTAACTGGATTTAGATTTAGATGATATGCCGATGAAATGAGCATTTTTGGTTAATTGGTCTACGACTGCAAATATGTTATATTTCCCATTTGAGGTGGGAAGACTTGTGATAAAATCCATAGATACTTCTATCCATCTATGATCTGGAATATGAAGGGGTTGAAGGATACCTGGATGAGCGACTACTTCAAACTTCAAGCGTTGACAAGTGTCACACTTAGCCACATACTTTTGGACATCAATCTTCATTCCTTTCCCAAAAAAATTATTGTTGTATATTGTAGTATGTTTTGAAAAAACCCACATGGCCTACAAACGGAGAATCATTATTCTCTTTCAAGATTTGATTTTTGAATTTGAAAGAGTTGGGTAAATATATTCTTCCTTTGTACCAAAGTATGTCATTCTCCCAGGTAAATTTTGAGCTTGTTTCATTGTTTCCTACAACCTCCTCAATCATCTTCCTTATCTATGGACTTCTCACATACTTGGTTTGAACATATGAGATCCATCCGGGAATGACTACTGAAATAGCACATAGTGTAGCATCTCCCCCATCTTTTCTAGATAAGGCATCAACAACTAGATTTTCTTTTCCCTTCTTGTATAGAATTTCAAAGTTGAAAACCTGAATTTTGCTTACCCATTTTTGTTGTTGTATTGATAGGATCTTCTAGTTTAGGAAATATTTCAAACTCTTGTGGTCTATTTTGACCAAAAATTTGGCTCCCATCAGGTATTTTTTCCATTTTACCAAGGCATGAATGATTTCCAACATCTCCTTTTCATATGTGGATTTAGTCTGCTCCTTTGGTTTTAATTTTCAACTTTCAAAAGCAATGGGGTGGTTATCCTGCATCAGCACATCCCCTATCCGTGTTCCTAAAGCATCGCATTAGAGGATAAATGATCTCATGAAGTTCAAGGTAGCTAAGATAGGAGTGGAAGTCATTAAAGTTTTCAACCTCTTAAAACAAGTCTCAACAACATCATCCCATCTAAAGGCATATTTTTTCAATAAATTTGTTAATATGGCCATGATTTCTGCATAATTTTTTACAAACCTTTTGTAATACCCTATAATACCTAAGAATCCTTGTAATGTAGTGATCGTTTTGGGGCTAGGCCAATCCTTAATTGCCACAATATTCTTTAGGTCTACCTTGATTCCTTCGGTTGATACTGTGTGGCCCAAAAATTCTATCTCCCTTCTTCCAAAACTGCATTTATATTGTTTGCATAAAATTTATTTCCTTCTAACAGCTTCAACATTGTCTCTATGTAACTCTTCCCCCAGTGGCATTACAATTATTATTGAGACTAATTAACAATTAGCAATTGAGGTATATTACAAAATGTCACCAAGTTGTCTAAATAACTCCAATTCCCTAAGGAAGACTATCATGTGAGCACCCAATTGAGGTCAAGAAACCATTGAGTAAGCCATCTCCAATGTGCAAATCCATCATGGCCATCCAAGAGCTAGTCATATACCATGTACACAAAATATCATAAAGCACCCCCAAACATGGTGTAAACATTTTTGGAGTAACCCTAGAAGCTAACACCGCTCAAGTTTAAAATATATGGTTGGGAAAAAAGAGGATTTGTAAAATTCTAGTTTCCCTTGAGTGAACATGTTAAGGTGATCTCTAAACTTGCTCTCTTGACTTATTACAAGTAGTAGTAGCAATATAGATATATTTCTATTTTTTCCATAGACATATCTTGTTGATACAACATCTTCTTCATCTCTAATTATTTTTCTCTAGTAGCTTCCCTGGATGTTGTGTTGAAAAATGACCTTGAATTTGGAAATTAGCTTGTGAGGCATAACCCCTTAAACAAATTAGAATCCCAAACAATGAGGTCTCTATCTTTTGTTGGCAAGATCTACAAGATTGAAGACTCTCATGTTCCAAGCTACCAATGATCTAAAGATTGTTCAACTAGCCCATTGATTGTACAATGTTGATATAATCCTCTATTTTATATGCATTGAACATTAGGTTATACCTTAGGGAAATTTGTATGTTACATTAACTTGATGTCAAAGAGGCCATTAATTTGGGATGGACTATAAAGAATGATATGCATGAGATAGAAATCATTTTGATAAGAATGGTAAATATCATATTTTACATAGCAGTTTTTCATTCCTATCATTTTTCCCCATTTGTACTTTTTTTGTGTATTTGTACATGGTGATGGGTTAAACATTTTGTATTTAGATTAGCTTTATAAATTCTAAAATAGATCAAGTCGACTCTCATGAAAGTAGACCAAGTCAAGTCTCATGAAAGTATATGAAATTTTGAGAACACATGCATTGCACTACAATGTTGAAATTGATAATTCAAGTAGAAAAAACAATTGAGATACCACAAAGAGCCTACAACAAAGAATAGTTATTCTTGTTATGAAACTTAACTCTTTCATGTATTTGTCTTGTAGAGAACATGGACTTGTAAGTACATCAGAGTGAATATGCACCTAACCCCAGGGCCTAAATGAATGTATCATTAAGAAATCAAGGCTTTGGTGTTGTGAGTGCAACTTTCATAAATAGACCCAAGAAGTTTAGGAATCCTTTTTAGGTGATACAAAAAGAGACTTGATGAAGTATTTAACATTAAATGTTTGTGCTAGGTGTCTGAGCTTAGGGACTAGTGTATTAAGACTCCAATAACACCATTTAAACTCAGAGACTCAATTTAAAACTCCCCCTCAAATCTGGGTGATTTTGAGTAAGATTCAAGCTTTTTGTATAAATAAGAAATTAAATTAGTCAATAAATAAGACATTAAATATATTGTGTTGGGTGTTCGGATTGTGGAATAGTGCATTACAACCTCATAAATCACTAAGAAAACCTCAAAACAAAACTACCATCTTGTGGTCCATTGTCAAAATTCAATGTGAGGTCCAAGGGTCGAAAATCAACAATGATCGAAAACCAACATAGATAAAAATAATAATAATAATAATAAACAAAAAAAAAAAAAAAAAATCGACCTTCAATGAAAATCCACTAACATTAAACTCTCTCTCAAAATTCTATTTACATTTTAATAGCAATTCATAATGTTAATGTTAAGTTTTTAACTTCAAAATTAAAAGTTCAAGTGAAACACATTTCAATGTGTTTGCTGGCGGATTTATCCCCAATAAACCTCACAAATATTGAAGCCAGTGTGGGATGGAAAATTCCAATGAATGTGCTAGAGGTTAGGGGTTTCATGGGGTTAGTGAGTTACTATCGCAAGTTAAAGTGGGACTACATTTCAGGTTGTTTGGTGGTAGAATCAACTCCATTAGACTTTGAAAATATCGAAGCCATTGTGGAATGGAAAATACTAATAAATGTGTTAGAGGTTAGGAGTTGCATGGGGTTAGTAAGTTACTATCATAGGTTTGTGAAAGAATTTTTTAGATTTGCCAACCCATTCACCTTTACAAGGGAAAACTTCAATTTTGAATGCTCGTTCAAATTCACGAGGGTTTTTCTGAATATATTTTTATAAATATTCTTCAGTGTCTATGTGTTTGCATATGCCCGGATTCCTTGAATATATGCCCCCGAAGGTGCTCCACGACGGTAGAAATAGGTTCTCTTAAAACAATTCCAAATATAAACATAGCTTAACACATTATATGTGTATGTCTTATATACCTATAATTATAAGTTATAACTTATATATACCTATAATTATAACTTATAACTTATATATATATAGAGTAATATATGAGTTATAATATATTTATACTTTCAAAATTAAGTTTATAATATTTTTTTTTAATGAAACCTAACTTGAACGTCAAGCAAAGACAACAAATGGAATTTTTGAGAGTATGATTTTAGAATAGTGTATTTTTTTAGAGTATGACTTTGGAATAGTGTATTTTTTCGAGTATGATTTTGGAATAGTGTATGTGAAAGAGGAACGGAACAAGGTGGAAGGGGGATTTTTGAGAGTATGACTTTGAAATAGTGTATTTTTTAGAGTATGATTTTGGAATAATGTATTTTTGAGTGTATGATTTTGGAATAGTGTATGTGAAAGTGAAACGGAACAAGGTGGAAAGGGGGATTTTTTAGAGTATGACTTTGGAATAGTGTATTTTTAGAGTATGATTTTGGAATGGTGTATGTGAAAGAGAAACGGAACAAGGTGATAACATCCCCTTCCTTTGATTGGGCTACCCATGTAGGAAATGAATGGAAAAGATTTGTAAGTCAATAGGGCCTATTTAGGTTTTGATACCTAGACAAATGCTAGAAAAAATAATCGACTCATGGGCAAGATTTTGGCATAAAATCCTAAGAGGAAATCATTTGGTTGCATTATGCGTTGATTGGGGCTCCTCCACCCAAGTCAAAAGTTTCCAGTACCTCCTATAGGCCACCACGTCCTATAGTAGCTTCCATATAAGACATTGCATGTTGTAGGTTGGGCCATACCTTAAGATGTCAACAATGAGTCCTGATCTCAGGGTATTACGCTAAGTGCTCACATTGTAAAGGTACATTGCTTCAACGGGAAATCAAAGAGATTATGGGGCTACATTACCATGTTTTCAGTTTGATATTGTGTTTGCATGGTACAATTGACAATTGTATTTTAACAATCTCTTTTTGACGAAAGTTCATTATGTATCTTTCCAAAGTCCAAATAAGAATACAATTCAAATACTTTTCCACTACTTGGGATAGCCAGGGCTTAACATCGTCCAAGAACGTAGAGGCCCAACCAAATTCTATTGTTGCATCTCGTTCAACAAATTGAGAGATCCTATTCCCCAAATTCATAGGCTCTAGGACACCATTAGAAAGCCTATGTCAATAAAATGTCACGTACAGGGGATTAGGAGGCTTCAAACTATATTTATCTAGCTTGCGTTCATTGGCTAATTCATGGTGCAAATAACCAAATAAAGGAAATGTTTCAAGGCCCCATGGCAACATCCCATAATCTATGAAACCATTTTTTCATTGGTAAAATAATGTTCTATTAACATAAATATAGGGTTACAAAGTATTGATATGGGTTCCCTCCACATCAAAATTGGGAACCAAATATAACAATTTTCTGCCCCATGGCAACATCCCATAATCTGTGAAACCATTTTTCCGTTGGTAAAATAACGTTCCACTAACATAAATATAGGGTTACAAAGTATTGATATGGGTTCCTCTACATCAAAACTGGAAACCAAATATAGCAATTTTTTGGCCCCATGACAACATCCCATAATCTGTGAAACCATTTTTTCGTTGGTAAAATAAAGTTTTATTAACATAAATATAGGGTTACAAAGACCTGGAGGCTAAAAGGCATGAATGGTTAGACAAGTAAGAACAAATATGGAGGTTGAAGAGCAGGGCATTATGGTTAAAAGCGGGCAATAACAATACTACGTACGTCCACCAATTCACCAACTTCAGAAAGAACACAAATACTATTTGGGACATTAAAAATGCAGAGGATATAATTGTTAGTTCCTTCCAAGAAAAAGAGGAAGCATGAGTCTCTTACTTCGAGAACCTCTTCCAAGCCCCTGCAGGATGTCCTATTCACGATATTTTGGAGGTAGTCTCAAAATTCCCCACAGTGTTTTCTAAGGAATCCAATGAATCCCTTGAAGGGGAAGTTACATAACCAGAAGTTCACAATGCCCTCTTCTCCATGCAAAGTGGGAAGAGCCTGGGACCTGACGGTTTCCCAATTGAATTTTACAAACATTTCTTCGAACTAATTAAGGACGACCTAGTTTTGATCATTAAAGAATCTCAAAGAAACAGCAAGGTCATTGTCTCCTTCAATTCAACTTTCTTATGCCTAATACCTTAAAAAAGGATGGTGATTCATTCGGTGATTTTCGTCCCATCTCCTACGGAAACGTGATTTATAAATTAATTCCCAAGATTATTGTGAGACGCTTAAACCG
The DNA here is from genome assembly GCA_010110895.2 of Picea sitchensis. Classification (NCBI taxonomy): domain Eukaryota; kingdom Viridiplantae; phylum Streptophyta; class Pinopsida; order Pinales; family Pinaceae; genus Picea; species Picea sitchensis. The sequence continues at coordinate 73,617 of SNQJ01S0024295.1, forward strand.
CATCTTAAGCAAGATAATTGGAGAGGAATAGTTTGGCTTCCTATAGAATAGGCAAATCCATGATGTCATGGCAATAGCTCAAGAAGTCCTCCATTCAGTAAAAAGAAAAAAATTGAATGTAGCTATCCTTATGTTCAAAGGCCTACGACATAGTTAATTGGACCTTTCTCCAACTAGTTCTTATCCAAGTGGGAATGAATCTCCAAACGGTGATTTGGATCATGAGTTGCATTCAAAACCATTCCTTTGCAGTACTTATTAACGGGTCTCCTCACTTTTTCAAAGCTTTCTGGGGCTTAAGACAAGGATGCCCCTTGTCTCCTTTCCTTTTTCTAATGATAGTGGAAGCTCTAAGCAAGTTACTTAAGGAAGCCAGGATGAACAGAACCCTTAAAGGAGTATAGGTCTCTGATAGGGAAATAATTTCTCATCTGCCTTTTGTGGATGATGTTTTTTGTTCTGATCAAGGTTCCCTCATAGATCTGTCGGCCCTCAAAAAGATTTTGTATTTATTTTGTACAACCATGGGAATGGAAGTCAATTATAATAAATCATGCACAATCTTCCACAATTTCCTTGAGGAGGTACATGCCCCTTTAGCAAACATCATTCTGACCCCTACAAAAGAGTTGGACGAAGGGTTCAAGTACTTAGGATTTTTCCTAAAGTGTGATTGTTATAGAAAAGTGGATTGGGGTTGGTTGATTCAAAAAATCAAAGCTATAATCTCATTATGGGTCAATCGTCTTCTCTCTCGTGGGGGCAAACTTGTCCTTCTGAAATCCATTCTTAAAATATTCTTGTTTTCTGGAATTCAATAGAGGCTATTCCCAAGGGGGTTCTCACCAAAATTAGGAAATTAAGTTTTCAATATTTGTGGGAAGGACAGAAATCAAAAGGCGTGCATCTTGCTAAACGGCCAGCCATAACCCTTCCTAAAGATCTAGGTGGTTGGGAATTGAAGGATATCCACTCCTCTACGCATGCTTCGGTAGGTCAAAATCTCTGGAGGTTAACCCGAGGTAGTTCCCTTTGGTGCAGGATCATGAACTCTAATACTTTCCCACCCTAACTATCGACGAATGGTTCCATGCCCCAAACAAATCCTCGAAGGGTTCCATTATTTGGAAATCTCTGGTGGAGGCGTTTCCTATGGTTGGTGACTAAACAGTATGGAAAATAGGAAATGGGAGAAAACTATGTTTAGAGGAAGACCCCTGGCTAGGTTCTGTTCCAAACTTCAAATTTTCGAATTCTTTGATTTTAAAGCTTAGGGATCAAAACATTTTATGTCTAAAGGACGTGAGCGTAGGCTACCTGCCGTCGAGACACTGATTCGTTTGGCACGATGTTGCGTCATTGAACCTGACAAGAAGCCATATAGAGGAGTGGGAAATTTTTGTTAGTCTCCTGTGTGAAAAATTTATTTATTTGGATGAAAACTCCCTATATAGGAACCAAATATAGCAATTTTGCTATATTTTTTTGGATGAAAACTCCCACATCAAAACTGGGAACCAAATATAGCAATTTTGCGGCCCCATGGCAACATCCCATAATCTGTGAAACCATTTTTTCATTGGTAAAATAATGTTCTATTAACATAAATATGGGGTTACAAAGTATTGATATGGGTTCCCTCCACATCAAAATTGGGAACCAAATATAGCAATTTTTCGGCCCCATGGCAACATCCCATAATCTATGAAACCATTTTTTCATTGGTACAATAACGTTCTATTAACATAAATATGGGGTTACAAAGTATTGATATGGGTTCCCTCCACATCAAAACTAGGAACCAAATATAGCAATTTTTCAGCCCTGTGGTAACATCCCATAATCTGTGAAACCATTTTTTCGCTGGTAAAATAACGTTTTATTAACATAAATATGGGGCTACAAAGTATTGATATGGGTTACCTCCACATCAAAACTGGGAACCAAACATAGCAATTTTTTGGTCCCATGGCAACATCCCATAATCTGTGAAAGCATTTTTTCGCTGGTAAAATAACGTTTTATTAACATAAATATAGGGTTACAAAGTATTGATATGAGTTCCCTCCACATCAAAACTGGGAATCAAATATAGCAATTTTTCAGCCCCATGGCAACATCCCATAATCTATGAAACCATTTTTTCGTTGGTAAAATAATGTTTTATTAACATAAATAGCATTTTTTCGCTGGTAAAATAACGTTTTATTAACATAAATATAGGGTTACAAAGTATTGATATGAGTTCCCTCCACATCAAAACTGGGAACCAAATATAGCAATTTTTCAGCCCCATGGCAACATCCCATAATCTATGAAACCATTTTTTCATTGGTAAAATAATGAATGTTTTATTAACATAAATATAGGGTTACAAAGTATTGATATGGGTTCCCTCCACATCAAAACCGGGAACCAAATATAACAATTTTTCGGCTCCATGGCAACATCCCATACTCTGTGAAACTATTTTTCTTTGGTAAAATAGTGTTCTATTAACATAAATATAGTTACAAAGTATTAATATGGGTTCCCCCCACATCAAAACTAGGACCAAGCATAGTAAAATTATATTAAAGGTCTTACAAAAACTGAAACTCAAAGTCTTTATGCTTATACAAAATAACTGAAAAAACTAGTGAGGAGAAAGGAAGCCTATTTTGCTTGCTTCAGATTATCCTCGTCTTCTTTGCTCAAGTTGTCATCCTCATCCAAAGTAATGGTTAGAGAAGCTTCCAGGTGTGGCATTTCTTTGAGGAAAGCCTCCCATCCTTTTATCTTCTTATAATTGTCTAGGTTCATTCTTTCAACTGAGGTCCTTAGTAGGTCCATGCTCAATTGGAGTTGAGCATGTGTTGTTGCAATGTGCCTTATCCAGTTCAAAAGGAACTTGTGGTCCTTTCCAATCCACATCTATTTTCACATGCTCCAACAAAATTAGTTGGGTGTGTGCTAGAGCTGAAGAGATTCTTGACATTTTTACTTAAACCTTTGTGCTCCCTTCTGCGCTCATCCTTTGCCTTTAGGCGTTTGGTCCCAACCTTCTAAAAGGGACTTCCTTACCTCCTACATAAACTTGCATAGCTCAAAATGCTCCTCTCTCATTATCTCCCTCATTTAGGTGTTTGGTCTCACCCATCTGAAAGGAGACTTCCTTACCTCCTACAAAAACTTGCATAGTTCAGAACGCTCCTCACTCATTATCTCCCTCATTTCATTTTTTTATGTTGCTCCATCCTCATCTGCTTTGGCCATTCTCCCACCCAGGCCTACTACCCCCTATGCATTTCCTCGTATTCAATGGGAAGAAGGTAAATGTTTTAGTGGTCTTGGGAATCTTTGGGTTTTTCCATTATGATGCTTCACCTCTTTCTATTCCAGATTGCTCCCCTAATTTCATTGTTAAAGAGTACCATGCTTCCCACTTTGTTGAAACTTCCAATGGATTTCCATTGAACCTCGTTCTGCCTTAATTCTTTCAAGGCTAAGCACCACTCTTTGTTGAGAATTATATCTCAAACAGGAATTTGCACAGGTTAAGTGAGAACATGCAAGAAGTAGTTCAAGATACTTTCAAAAAATAATTATCAAAAAAGTAATTATATTTTTAAAAATAAATTCTATTTTGTAATTCACTTTAGTTAAAAAGTGAACGTCTTATTTTGTCTTATTTTTATCACTTTCTAAAAGTGTATTTCATGCATGCATAACTTAAATATTTTCGAAAATTAATTTTCAAAAAAATAATTTTATTTTTGAAAAGTAAATTATATTTTGTAATTCACTTTAATTATAAAGTGAAAGTCTTATTTTTAGCACTTGAGTCTAAAAAGTGTATTTCATGCATCCATAACTTAGATATTTTTGAAAAATAATTTTCAAAAAAATAATTTTATTTTTGAAAAGTAAATTCTATTTTGTAATTCACTTTAATTAAAAAGTGAAAGTCTTATTTTTAGCAGTTGAGTCTAAAACGTGTATTTCATGCATGACTTATACTACGAGTAATCTCAAAAATAGATTAGGGTTTTGGTTTCAGCTAAAACTATAAAGATAAGTCAAGATAGAGAATTCAAACACACTTGAACACTTGAGCAATTGAACAACAAAGAAAAAGAGCAAGCAAACAAGAAAGAGACGTTTCCGGAAACATGCAATCCGTGCAGATTCATACATCCATGCAGAGTAAGATTCATACAGCCATGTAGAGAACTGTGCAGATTCGTACATCAATGCGCAGTAAGATTCGTACAGCCCATACGAACATGCCGTGCATCCATACAACAGATTTTTCAACTCAATTTTAAGTGTTTTTTGTATGCATGTAGTGCTGTTTTTTTGGCAGCTTGTGAAGGTTTCCTTATAAATTTTTCTAGTGATTTTAGAGTGAATGAAAAGCTAGTTTTTAAAGAGTAATAATCTGTGTTATGTGAAATTAATTTTTATGCTTCCACACTATGTTACATGAAATTAATTTTTATGTTTCCAATTAATGATATTTTCTGAAAAATATTTTTGCAATAATTAAATTCAGCAATCCATGTAAAAAACATGGTGCTTTGTGAAGGTTTCCTTATAAGTTTTTCTAGTGATTTTAGAGTGAATGAAAAGCTAGTTTTTAAGGAGTAATAATCTGTGTTATGTGAAATTAATTTTTATGCTTCCACACTATGTTACATGAAATTAATTTTTATGTTTCCAATTAATGATATTTTCTGAAAGTTATTTTTGCAATAATTAAATTCAGCAATCTATGTCAAAAACATGGTGACAGACTTCATGGGAAACCCGTTTTCTGGACTCTCCCTCTGCTCAGCCATTGTTGTGGAATCCAGAGTTACAGACAAAACCCACACCAGAAGAACTCTGCAAATTTAGATGGGCAATTGACAAATGTCTCCATTGAAAGTTGGATGTACCTATGACCCTAACGAATGCATTAAATGCAGGTTGGTCGTATTCCGTCGATCCTTTAATGATCGCCACCAACATGACAATAGATAGATGCCTAAGGTTGCCAATGCCGTATAGTGAAGAAAAACTCCAAGGGCCCGTCATCCTAATGTTGGTTTTGGCTTTCCTTTTCAATTATTTTCGTCAAATCTTCCTTCCACCCTGACACCTCACTTATTTGTGGAGTTTGTTCAATCCCAAATTCCAACTCTCTATGCATTAGAATTAGAGCCTGATTGGCTAACTAATCTGCCTCCTGTTAGCTGATTGTCAAACATAAATATTCAACGTCAATTTTCCTTTACCCCCTTGTGTTAGGTTTCTAAGTTATAACTTTCAGTCGGAAACTGATACTGGGCTTTGCATCATATTGATAGTTACCTTGGAATTCCCTTCTATATCTAGCTCTTTCAGCCCCAGCTTATAAACGTTAATTTTCTTGTTAAAGCTTTCATTTCTACCTGATTGTTAATATTGGATCCTATATTATTCAGATACATGACATTAATACAAGCCCTCACTATCTCTCCGTACTCCCCAAACTTCCTTCCATTCCTGGGTTCCCTTTTGCAGCTCCATCAAAGTTTAGTTGAAATCTGCCATCCCTGGGTGGTTTCCATGATCTTCCTTGATACTAGTATGGAATGCTGACTTCTACCCCATTTTGCCAGGATTTATTTCTCCTCTTGGGGAATAACCTCTTCCTCTTTAGATTGCAACTTGGTTCATGCAGGTTCTTGAATAGTCCTCTTTGTTTTCTTCGATATCTGAAGAGGACCAAGTTTTTTCTTCTGAAATATCCTGTAGTTTCTGTCGAATCATAAATTCCGAAACTGCATAGAGGGCTGATATTGCAGATTAATTTTAAGTATTTTGACATAAAGGAAGCTGAATTCTAAGTTTGAAATAGTTTCTGCACTGTAAAACCTTCTGGTCTGTAGCAGAATATTTCATTTTCCCATAACAGCCAGACCAACCTAGCAACTTCACATTCAAGGAAGCAATGACTAGCATTCCTTCATTTTGTTCAAAGCCACTATATCTGGAGGGGCCTGCTACTCTCTTCCTCAAAGCCAGCTGTGTAAGGAGTTTATTTTTGACAGCTACCAGTCCAAATGCTGATATATTGGGCCATATCCCTCGTTTCCAAAACTTGTTCCAGAATGAATTTTTTTCTACTCCAACATTCCTGAATAAAGCAAAATAGTACCCTTCTTTAGCCGAATAGGTACCTTTGCCTCTCACATTCCAGCACAGCTTGTTCAGGCAACAGTCCACACAGGATCTTTCTTTGATCAAGAGCTTCCTGTAACAATTGTTTTTCATCTGGCTCTAGAACTATGGGCCATTGATCAAAGCTTTCCATCTTACTTCTGTTATTCCTCTGATCTAATCTTTCCAACGGCTTGTAATACCAGTAGTCATTCAATTTCACCCATGCTCTTTCTAGAAGTAGTTCACAACTATTGCTAACTCTGGAATATTTTATATGCTTGGAAACCCTACCATTGATCATCCCAGAACTTAGCATCCTTTCCACCTCGGACTACTGACAATGCATGGTCAGCAATTAATTTCCTTCTTTTTATTGCCGAGTTCCTTAAGGTTGAAGAAGAGAAAGGGCAGTTTCAAAGAAGAGAGTTGAGTTGGAAGCATTTTCTTTGTATTTGGCCTTGAGAAGTTCACTCCATAATCTATCTTTTTCCTGGATTATCTTTCCTGGATCACCCTCTAGAAAAGTTTGGCTCCCAACGCTTCACTCACTAACTCAAATTTCTGAATTCCAAAACTCCTGTCCATTTGGTATAGAAGCTTTCTTCCAGGCCACAATATGCAATTTCTTTGATTCTCGTTGCCACAGACCAGAAGTAGGTCATCAAGCTCCCACACTCACTTAGGAATCCTTTCAAGATCAGGAGTTTGGAAATTTGAAAGATTGGGATGGCTGTCAGAAAAAGTTGGATAAGTAGTATTTTCCAGCCAAGGTCAGAAACCTGTTGTGCCAGGCTGAAATTTTAGCCTTGAATGTGCCAAACATATTGGTCTAATAAATAGCTCTAGCTTGCCATAATCTTTGACAGATTTATCTTTCTTACTTTTGGCACATCACAGCTTACTAAGGCCATTAGCGACTTTCTTTCTTTCACAAGAAGCATATGCTGCAGATTGAAAGTTGCAGAAGAATACCTTAGATTTTAGAAATATCCTAGGCCCAGTTCCACCATTTAATAAGGGAAAGATGCTGACCTTGAGAAAGGTATCTGGCAATGATGGTTGCATTTTTTGAATTGCATATTGAAAAGTTTGAATTTACTTTTAAGCTTAAACCAGTATATCACAGTTTGTTAATAGCTATTGTGAGTCAACTGTAGTTAGAAGATGGTAAATCAGGTATATCCAATGTTTTATGTTTTCCTGTTACAAGTCATATATGGTTAGCAGTTAGGTGTTTTCCTGTTTTCCTGTTTTCCTTTCATAAGAAGCATATGCTGCAGACAAAAAGTTGCAGAAAAGATATCTTTGATTTTAGAAATATCCTAGGCCCAGTTCCACCATTTAATAAGGACAAGATGCTGACCCTGAGGAGGGTATCGAAAATGATGGTTGCATTTTTTGAATGCATATTGAAAAGTTTGGATTTCCTTTTAAGCTTAAACTAGTCTATCACAGCTTGTTACTAGCTATTGTGAGTCAACTGTAGTTGGAAGATGGTAAATCAGGTATATCCAATGTTTTCTGTTTTCCTGTTATAAGTAATATACGGTTAGCAGTTAGGTGTAAAATAGTAACTCGGTCATATCCAACATTTTGCATCTCCGAGGAATTGGCTCTTTGATAATACTTGATGAATGAGCAAAAATATGAGAAAGCTTACAATTATGTAATTGATCTTTGGAAGGAATAAGGCTGCAATACAAAGCCATGGCTGTATGCTTCCCATTTTGTCTTGACATATCAGTTGATCCAGGGTAATGTGAGAGAAAATGAGGGAGAAATGCAAAGCCTTTATCAGGTCAGCACTTTTCGCTAATGCATTGTGTTTGATGTATGCATTAAAACTTCAAAAACGAATCCAATATGGAGATTAAGATTTGCTTTTGACATGGCTGTTGCGGCAAGGGGTGTATAAATATTAAAGTGTAACAGAAGCAAGGAACCGCATTTATTATGTACAATGCAAGAGGCATATTAAGAATGACCAGGGTGACTGATTATAAACCCCAAACTCAATACTAGAAGAGGTGGTCATGAAACATTGCAGCATTTTCTTTCAGAACTTTGATACTTGCATTTTTCTAGACCAGGCCTTTGCATACCACACGAATATCTGTAGACAAGTGGGAAGCAAAAGAAAAACCAATAATCTTGTTTTATCTACACCCTAAAGTCTATATGTCCTGAAATTGTTGCAAGAAAACTGAGTCCATGGCTGGACGACGTTTTTAAATATTTTTATATCTGTGTAGGAACGAAGATTATGAAGAGGATGGAAAACTGTTCTTAAAGGAATAGAGATATACCAGATTTCCATTTTTCTGAAATATGATTTGCAGACAAATTATGTGAAGCCACCTATAAATTTGACCACAAGGAATTTCATTACTCACTCATGGCAGTGCACTGATTCACACTGTTACAACAAAATCTAGCACCTTATATGATGTAAAGTCCCAAGCATCAAGGAGCTAGTCCTGTGCAACTCAAGAAGGCTACCCACTGTCACCTCAATAAATCTTCCTCTAACTTTTGGTTGGCTCTTCTCCAACTCAAGGGGGGCTTCCCTAAGGATAGGAATGCTACAAATATGGACTGGAGGTTCAAAGTGATGTATTGAAGAGTGAGTCCAAGCAAAACAAACGTTGTAGCAATAATGGAAAAATGACTGAGTTAAGGAAAATACGAAAATAAGATGGAGATGAATCCCTAGGACTGGTGCCTACCAAATCTTGGGCAAAGTGGAGTCAAAAGAAGCATAGATCTAAGAGGGTGAGTGCATCAATATGCAAGGTAAATGAGGGCTGATCTTTTTGCCACAAACAAACCTTAGATTGCTGAAAATTATCGCAGAAAATTACCTTCGCGCAGGATGCCGTTCTTAAGAATTTGTTATGAAGGTGAGGTCATGTTACTCTAGCAACAACTAGGTTTATTAGATGCAAGCTTAACACAACAACAATAGACATAAGAGGGAATAAATCCTCATGTTACAGTATCCAAATGACACAGTTCATGACATGCCACAAGGGTTTCCTACAACAAAAAATCAACATGTGAAAGAATTGCAGAAAATTACCTTAGCTTGCTGAAAATTATGGCAGAAAATTACCTTCAAGAGGGATGTCATTCTTAAGAATTTGTTCTGAAGGTGAGGTCATGTTACTCTAGCAACAATTAGGTTTAGTAGATGCAAGGTTAACACAACAACAATAGATATAGGAATAAATCCTCACATTACACCATCCAAATGACACACAGTTCATAACATGCCACAAGGGTCTCCTACAACAAAAAAATCAACATGTGAAAGAATTGCAAACATAAAAAGGACTCACATATATAGATGATATACCTCCAACTTGCCATAAAACTTGCCAAAAGGATGAATAATGTAGCCCAAGCGGAGAGCTCCTCAATCCCCAAATTCCCAACAACTCCTTCAAATGGAGAGAAAGCTTCATAGGAGTTTCTTCTCTCTTACATAAAATACATTATTCTCCAACCAACTCCATGACAAGTTAAACAGAGAATATAATAATGGAGTAGTTAGATCCACCCTCAATCAATGGTTGACCATATCAAGTGGATATGTGAACTCCTCTCCAAGAGAGGTCGCCCCATCTAAAAATAGGAGGGAAAATACTATACATATCTCCAAGAGAGGGCACAAAACCAAAAATAGGCATAGTACCATGTCAAGATGTCAAATGGTCCACATACAATGCACCATCCAACGTGCTTGCATGCAAAAATACAATACAATATCTTTAACATGGGGGGATGCGCTCCAAGGTCCACCTAGAAGAGCTCACTAAGTGCGCCCTCCAAGATGCATGAATGATAAAACAATAAAATACTTCTCCTTTGAGAAAGCACCATAACCACCATCCAAAAATAGCAAGTGGTCCATAAGATGCATGAACATTTGTGCAATAAATATCCACCATGAAGCACATGTGGGTCTCATGAGTGGAACATACCATCATCACATGTGAACAAGGTGTGGAAATGTGTGCAAGAACCAAGTCAACAAGGAACTCCTTCCCACATGTGGACCCAAAGTAGATCACTCCAACTAACTTCATAGAAAAATGTGCAAAGTGTCAAATAGGTGGAGTGCTTCACATGCATGATAGGTCAAAGGTTTTGGGACCTTTAACAACTTCCCAAAAATAGGAAAGCGCTACCTCCAATGTGGAATCACCTTGTCTTGTTAAGTTTGACAAAATCAATTCCTCCAAATAACCATAAAATATGCTCCAGGTGGTTGCAACTTAAAACCTATGCAAAGTGGACAAGATAAGAACCCAAAAAGTTATCTCCAATGTGCAACCACCTCAACCTTGTTAAGTTTGACTAAATCAACTCCCCAATAAAATACTTCAAGGTGATTACAACTCATCAAATAATGTGCAAAGACCATATGTTGTTTGCAAAACCATCAACTAATTTACAAAAACCATGTGCACAGAAAAAGTGTGCCCTAGAGAAGTGTACATCCTCTCCCAAAATAGTAATATAATACATGCACGCCTTGAAATTTGTGTTGAAGATGGAGCGCTCGGAGCTCCACATTAAAGCCTCAACCAATCACCAAATGACCCCTCCAAGTGTGAAAAGATGCCAAATGAAATAGGGTGCCCAAGTAACCAACCTCCACCAAGATAAAAATAACCAATTCAACCATTGAATGGTTAAATCAATCTCAACATATGTGAAGTGTGCACAAAGGTTAATGTTCTAACTTCTAGTATAACCATAGTCCATCTCCAATAGTCACGGGATGATTAAAGCACCATGAACATGTCTGCCAATGAGGGGGTGCACTCCAACAACTGTTGTACCATGCAAATTGGTTGTTCTCCCTAGCAATAACCCCACCATGATAACAACATAATGACAAAATAGAAGCTCAACCTAGGTTTGAACCTAGGGCATGCCACCAAAGGACTATTACATGATCAATACCTCATCAAACCTTAGAAAGAGACTAGATCACTATCAAATCATAAGTAATACCCCCCTTCTAACTCAAACTTAAGAAAAATTACATCAAGGGTACTAACATCATCAAACAAATTTCCCCCTAGGTGATGTCTAGCAAATGTTACAACATTAAGTTATATCACCTAGGGCAATCCCACCAAGGCAACATGCATCCCCAAACCATGGCAACATCACAAGAGAAAGGGACATAAGAAAATGCCAACCCCATCAAACATCAAGCATGTCCCCGCCACACATTCAACACATGAGGACCAAGTAGAACACCCCCTCCTAGTGATAAATTAACATTGTAACCTCAACACACCTAATCCCTAGGAAACTCCAACAACATCATGAAACATCTACCTCCTAACACCATCATCTAACCCTTTGGGGGTATAGAACCATCATCCATGAACAACATGTAGCACCTCCACGATAAACAATTCTACGAAAACCACACCATGATGAAATAGCATGTTCCATAACCATAGTGTCCAACCAATTGATGATCACAAGGCAAGCACATGTAGGAAGACCAACAAACTAGCAAGCATAATCATCCAACCAAGGAGAAGTGAGACTCCCTCGACCAAAAACCTCCATCAAATAATCTAATGCTAAGAAGAGAAAGGGTTCCATGAAGATGTATCCCCCCAAGTTGATCCAATGCTACAAGGTACCAACAACAAATCCCACCAATGTGATGAAAATCACAATGTGGAACCTCATACAATATGAGATGTAACACACAAAATGGGGATCCTACTTTCTTTAGTGGTACAGGGGAGTCCTAAGCTTGTCTTTTTGTCGATGGAACTATCATAAAATGGGAAGCATGGGGAGAACACTGATGGAAGAAGGTTCATCATGATGTCAATGAGGGTTTTGAGATATATACATCAAACATAGAGTGCATATTGCCATCAAATATAGCATTCACCAATGCATTCAAATATTTTATGTCATTGCCATGGAGATCACTTATTTTTACCAGGATTGTTTTCAGATCATGATCACTGTAGCACCCCCTATTTTTTCCAAAGCAAGAAAAATAGTTAGCTAGATCACTTGGTGGTGGCCATCTCCCAGTTTCCCAGCAATGCAAGCCCCAAGATCATTTCGTAGCCCCACTTTCGACAAAAGCTCACTTAAGTGCTAATCCTCCAGGGTGCAACTTAACCAAAAGCTGTCCACAGTTTAATACAGTATTGCTGTGAACCATATCCGAGCAGGCTACACCTGCCAGATGGCATGATGCCCATGAGCTTTTTGACATGAACACTAACACCGCATGCTAGACTGCATTGTAGTGAACCAATCAGAAGCCGTTTTAGGTCATACATAGCCGTCTGGTCAAGACATAGAGATGTATTCTTTCACCTTTCACTATGGTGCCCCCTTGGCACCACATTACCCTAAATTTCCAATATCTTTTTTATATTTGATTATTTGATTATTTTCTGACATGTGCCATTTCATTTTCATCAAACAAGAGTACACATGGCAATGCCACTTCACTAGTGTGTTCATCTATGTGGTTCATGGGGTGTGGGAGGGAAGGTTTATAAGGCTCTGTTGGTTGAAATCCTGAAATCTTGAAATGCTGCTTAGTACGCTGAATGCTAAGCATCCTAAATATAATTTCTCCATGTGAGGTCTAGTGGGGTTGAATCTACACCTAAACATCCTGAAAGGGGGGTCCTACTTTAATTTTTAATGTTAAAATTTTAGTTAACAATAACTTTAAGAATTAAGGTCAAAAAATAAATAGAAATCCAAAAGAGAAAGATTGACTGTCAGTGAATTTTTCTCCAACGTGGATTTTGACATGAACACTTACACCTGCCAGATGGCATGATGCCCATGAGCTTTTGGACATGAACACTAACACTGCATGCTAGACTGTGTTGTAGTGAACCAATCAGAAGCAGTTTTAGGTCATACATAGCCATCTGGTCAAGACATAGAGATGTATTCTTTCACCTTTCACTATGGCGCCCCCTTGGCACCACATTATCCTAAATTTCCAATATCTTTTTTATATTTGATTATTTTATTATTTACTTTGACATGTGCCATTTCATTCTCATCGAACAAGAGTACAAATGGCAATGCCATTTCACTAGTGTGTTCATCTATGTGGTTCATGGGGTGTGGGAGGGAAGGTTTATAAGGCTCTGTTGGTTGAAATCCTGAAATCTTGAAATGCTTGAAATGCTGCTTAGTACGCTGAATGCTGACAAGCATCCTAAATGTAATTTCTCTATGTGAGGTCTAGTGGGGTTGAATCTACACCTAAACATCCTGAAAGGGGGGTCCTACTTTAATTTTTAATGTTAAAAGTTTACTTAACAATAACTTTAAGAATTAAGGTCAAAAAATAAATAGAAATCCAAAAGATAAAGATTGACTGTCAGTGGATTTTTCTCCAATGTGGATTTTGACCTTTCCGACCTCACGTCGATTTTCAATTGACGTCTATTTTTGACTTATGGTGAATTTCAACAGTGGATTGTGTTTAAGGTTTATTCTCTCAAAATCAACCCAGATTTGAGAGGTTAGCTTTATTGAGGTTTTCTGAGTTGCAGTATGATTTGTGGGGTCCTAATGCATTCTTTCACAAGTCCAAACACCCAACAAAACAAATTTAATGCCAAATTTCTGAATAAGTCTAATTACAAGTCTATACAAAACATTCATGAGTTTTACTCAAAACCACCCAGATTTGAGGGGGAGGTTCAAATTGAGTCCTTCTAAGTTTTAGTGTTAGTGGGGTCCTAATGCACTACTCCTTACGCCTGGACACCCAACACAAACAAATTTAATGCTGGATGAAAAAAGGATTCCTAAACTTCTTAGGTCTATTTCTGGATGCTGCCTTCATAACCCCAGGGACTCTATTTGTCAATGGTACACTCATGTAGGTTTAGGTGCATATCGCTCTAATGTACCTACAGAGTCCTCTGCAAGAGATTCACGAAGGAGCTTAAAATTCATAACAAGCTTTTATAAAACTATTCCTCATTGTTGTGGGTTCTTTGTGGTATTTCATATAAGTTTCAGGGTTGTACCCTGCACTTAGGCTTTCATATACTTTCAAGAGAGTTGACTCTGTGTAATTCTAAATTTATAAAGCTAATCCAAACTTTGTAACCCATCACAATGTATCAATAAATAAAGGAGGATGAAAAGGAGAAAAAAAGAATAGGAATGCAAAACTGACATGCAAATTCTGATTTTTCCACATTCTATCAAAACAATTTATATCTTATGCATATT
>SNQJ01S0024295.1:94524-132662 GCA_010110895.2 Picea sitchensis
CCTTGTCGGGATTCCCCATCCCGTTGTTCTGTTTGCTGTGGGGGAATGACCACAGATGCCGCATGCCCCATTGCAAAAGCCCTCCTTTTTCAATATCAAGCAACTCCTTGCTCTACGCCGGAACCCTGAGGCAGGCAACTCAAGTGACTAATCCCAGATGGGTGTTCCGTAGAACAAAAGGTCTTCTTCAGAACTTGTTAAATTCCCGAAAAACACTGAGATGTAGAACAAGCCTCTGGCTTCGACCCGGGAATCCTTGCTTCTCAGATCTTTCATGCATATACCTCACGTCACACATATCCATCATGCTATGCTTCCGTGCTGTCTTGTCTTCAAGTCGACCTGCCAAAAAAAAACTCTCCACGCACCACACGCCTCTACTCTCCTCATGTGCCTGGGCACTCCCGTGAGGGAGTCACGCCCAGTCCTGAAGCTCTGATACCATGTTAAAATGGGAGAGTAGAGTGATACACAAATATTCTATTGTTTACAAAATCAATACAATGGACTCTATTATATAGAGTGTACGGGTTGTTATCAGATCTAACTTATTCTAAAGATAATTGGAGAGGTTGAGAGAATATCTCAACCACACACCAAACTAGGATCTCACCAATCCAACTCTCTAACAACCTCTTAATAATAGGATCACACAACTCACGTAGAGATGAACTCCACCTCTCAATACATTAGCAAGAACATTAGATAAGTAGGAATTATATATTCCAACAAAAAATTCGATCAAACTCCAACATAATGCCACGATACAAACCTAGTCTTGTCATAATAAACTCGAAACTACTAGAATGTTTGGTTACCAAGAATAAGAATTAAATATAAACAATCCCATTTCAAAATGACATCCCTAGTGATCACATGTGAAGTATTTCGAAAAGTGTTATGCCCACAATAACATAGGGTGATGGAGGTTTAATTTGTAAATACAACACACCACAACCTTATACTATCATGAAATTGACCATGCCTAGCATCATTGAAAGCAATCAACATTAATATCACTTTATCAAGAATAAACACCTCTTGTTTGAACACAATTATCGAGAATAAAAAATTCAAATAGTGATCAAAACTCAAATAAATGATTGAATTGTGGAATGAATACTCAAAACAATGATGAATCTGAGGAGATGATTAGAAACGACCTTTCAGTGGATAATCGATTCAAAATGATATGAAAATTCCTAATAAAATCAATCAAATTGACCAACTAAAAATCACTAGATTTGCAAAACTAAAATCATAAAAAAATAAAAGGAAAAATATAGAAATCACACGTCTTCACCAGTCGCACAGTGATTTTGACGGCCTACTTTCGTTGATGACAACAAAATTACTTTCGTTGACGGCCTAAGGCATGTTCATCTAACATAATCGACACCAGCAATTGGATCTTCTAGACCAACATAATCGACACTATTTCGACACCGGTCAAATTATTCTACCATTAGTTGAATGGTCGACTTCTCTCATTTATAATTATAATTTATATATATTTATAATTTGAATGTTAATTAATTTTAAATATTAGATCAAATTAAAGTTTTAATATATATTTATAATTTGAGTGTTAATTAATTTTTAATATTAGATTAAAATAAAAGTTTAATATAGTCCTCGAGGTGTAGGATAGTCGGTGACGGAGTGTGTTGTTAAGCCACTCCGTGATGTTAAAGTTACTGGTTCAAAACCTGCGGGCACAAAAAATCCAACTATGTTAAGGGTTTGTGTGGCTCACGTAACAAACAAAAAAAATTTAATATTTAATTTGATATATTATATATAAATAGCTATTTACATAATTTAAAATTTGAATTGAAATATGATTATTTTTTCAACTTGATGGAATCAGTAACTAGATCAAACTGGTAATGGTATGGCATGACACAGGATCGATTCAAATAAATTAATTTTTTTATTTCTCAAAAAAAAATATAATAATTTCTTGCTGTTTTTCATGAAAGTAAGGATTTTTGCAAGGTGAAAGAGGTGGATAAATGTACGCCCTTCCCATTGCATCGAAAAATAGTCCTTTACTGTTTAACTCACATAGATTTGGATGTAGAATCTGGATTATTCCATACGTACACCAGTTACATCCGTGTGAGCTGCAGACATGGATTTCGATGTGGAATCTTGAATATTGCCACAAGCAGATAAGATAGAGCTACATCGTTTTCAGAACCAGTACGTACAGGGCAACTTACTACAAGAAAGTCCTAATTTCCAGCAATAGATGAGCTGTTTGAAAAGAATCAATTTCAATTCAATTTGTTGGAAAAGAATGGTTATTCGCATGGTTAAAGATTGATTGCAAACAAGGTTGAAATGGGAAAACAGATCCATCACAATTATAATCAAATTTAACCATAGTTAACAACTGTAACCAATAATTTAGCATTAAACCTCATCTGATAACAAAGAACAATTAACCATCCAATTCCATCCATGTTTGATAAGGATTCAATGAAAAGACGGAAGCCCAACATTGATTCATTTATTGTATTATAAAGATTATTATGCACGCGATCTTTTTTTCTCTCCACCGGTTACTGGTGGTAGGTTCTGGAAGGGTTGGATGTGTTAAGAATTGTAATCTTGTTAATGCAATTAGTTAGTGAAACTGTTTATAGTTACACCTGTTTGTCAACCATAAAACTGTCAATTTATATTTATAGTATTTATACAGTTAATATGGAATCAACATAAGTGTGTTCATTTCCAATATTCTTGTGATATTCTTCCTGTATTTTTGTTTATTCTTATTTTATTTTTGTTTTCATGGTATCAGAGCGTGAGGTTAGGAGCAGAGAGTGCGGACTCTCCCAGATCTTGAATAAGAATACTTGCTGGACCTGAAGAAGAATACTTGCTTACTGAACGCTGCCTGTTATGATTTGTTGTTTAAATGTTGTTTGCTTCTGTTTTCTTCCACAGTGAAGAGCTGTTTGTTTCTGTTTTCTTCCACAGTGAAGAATACCATTCCTATTGATAGCCAGTTTGAAAAATCCGCCTGCCAGTTTGAAGAAGTGCCATAGAGCTGCCACCGGTTTGGAGAAAAGTTGCCCGCCAGTTTGAAGAAGTGCCAGAGTGCTGCCGCCGATTTGGAAAAGAGCCACTGCCGAATTGGAAGAGGGCTGTGGCTGAGAATTACAGACTTGAATTTTTTTTTTTCCTATTTACATTTTTATTTACTCTGGATTTTGCTGAAGAGTATTTATAAAATTCGGAGTTTTGAAATCTGAAAATTCATTTGGAGTTATATATATATATAAATAAAGGTTTTTTGTTGATATTTTGGAATTAGAAATATGTCTAGTTCTTGGTCAATTCAAGCACCAACTCTAGTTGGTTCCAATTATGATTTTTTGAGTGAGAAGGTGAAACCCATTTTACAAGGTCACGGATGTTGAGATTGTGTTTAAACAGGTTCATAGAACCTGATGCAAATGTTGTTGCGGCTATGTTATTCAAAGAAAAACGTTAGAAGAACTTAAGCAAAAAGAAGGAAAAGCCAAATCATATATTTTAGTTTCATTAGATGATTCTATATTTCCTAAAATTATTGGTGCCAAGACCGCTAAAGAAGCATGGGATATTCTTAAGTTAGCTTATAAGGGTAATGATAAAGTGAAAACTGTGAGACTTCAAACTCTTAGAACTCAATTTGAAACCCTCGAAATGAATTGATTAGAAAGTGTTGATCAGTTTATGACTAAAGTGATGGGTATTATTAATCGACTTAGGATTAATGGAGAAAAAGAACTCATAGACCAAAGAGTTGTTGAAAAAGTTCTTAGAAGTTTACCTAAGAAATTTGAAATGGTAGTTACTGCTCTTCTTGAGTCGAAAGATCTAACTAATTTTTCTATAGAAGAATTGACTGGTTCATTGTTATCTTCTGAAGCAAGGATGAACTTGGATCTTAGTACTTTAGAACATGCATTTCAGACTAAAGTGTCCATGGACAGAGGCAGAGGAAGAGGTTTTCATGGACGTGGTCGAGGATGTGGTAGAGGGTGTTCTCAAACAAGAGATAAACCTGAACAAACAAAAGACAAGTCAAACCAGTCAAGATCGTCTTCACAAGATCGTGGTCAGAGATGGACAAGTAAATTAGCAATTCAATGTCGTTATTGTAAAAAGTTGGGTCATCATATATCTGAATGCCATAAGTTGCAATATAGAAATAAAGCTAATGTCACAGAAAGTGAAACATCTGATACTCTGTTTCTTTCATGTCAAACATCTTAGCAAATTCTTGACAAAGATGTTTGGTTGCTAGATAGTGGATGTAGAAATCATATGACTGGTCACAATGATTTACTTTCTAATCTTGATACATCTCTTATTACTACAATTAGTTTGGGTGATGATCATTCGATCAAAGCATCAGGAAAAGGTGTTGTGCCAGTTCTAACAAAGTAGGGTGAAGTGAAAAATATTCCTGATGTTTACTATGTACCAAATATCAAACACAATTTGTTGAGTATAGGGCAATTAATGGTCCATGGTTATGATGGAAATTTCCACAACAACATTTGCACAATTCTTAATCAAACTAAAAGACTTGTTGCAAAAATCCCTATGACAAAGAACAAATTGTTTTCCTTAGATATGAGAAGTGGGAAGATGTATGCATGTAATATTTCTAATGTGACTGAAACTGAGTTATGGCATTATTGTTATGGTCATTTATCAGTCAAAAGTATGAGTTTGTTACAAAGATAGTCTATGCTGATAGGATTGCCTCCTTCGATTAATGAGATTCCTTCTTGTGAAAGTTGCATAGTAGGAAAAGACCAGCGAGATAGTTTTCCATCATCCTCTTATAGAGCCAAAGAGTACTTAGAGTTAGTTCACACAGACTTATGTGGACCTATGCAAAATCAGTGGATTGGTGGAAGTTTTTATTTTATGACATTTATTGATGATTGTAGCAGGAAAGTTTGGGTTTATTTTCTCAAACACAAATCCGGGACTTTCACTCAATTCAAAGAATTCAAGGCTGAAGCAGAGAAACAAAGTGGAAGATTTGTCAAAGTTTTGAGATCTGATGGAGGAGGTGAATACGACTCAAGAGAGTTTGTTGATTTTTGTAAACATCATGGTATGAAAAAGAAAACGACTACCAGATATACTCCACAACAAAATGGAGTGGTAGAAATAAAGAATCGCACCATCATGAACATGGCCAGGAGTTTACTTACAGCAAGAAAAATGTCCAAAGATTACTAGGCTGAAGTAGTTGCATGTTCAATTTACATACTTAACAGATCACCAACTTCTAGTGTTCAAGGTAAAGTACCTGAAGAAAAATGGAGTGGATCTAAGGTAAATGTTTCTCATTTCAAAAAATTTGGTTGTGTTTCTTTTGCTCATGTCCTTGAAGAGCTAAGAAAGAAGCTTGATGATAGAAGTGAAGTACATTTTTATTGGCTATATTGAACAGTCGAAAGCATACATATTATACAATCCTATTACTAAGAAATTTCTAGAAAGTAGAGATGTTAATTTTATGGAAGATAAATCATGGGATGAAATGGAAAACAATCCTTCTCTTGAGTTAGATGAACATCAAGCACCTACAAAGAAAGATGAACATCAAGAAACAATAACACGTTTTCCAAGATTGCAAGTTCAAAATGAAAGTAGTTCTTCATCTCATAATGATTCTCCATCTCATAGTGATTCATCTTCATCTCATAGTGATTAAGATTATGGCCATAATCATCAAATAATGAGAAGTTTGCGTGATATATATGACCAAGATGATAATGTAGTACAGTTTGCATTTTTCTCATCTCAACCTACTTGTTTTGATGAAGCTGCAAAGCAAAAAGTATGGGTAGATGCAATAAATAATGAAATAGAAGCTATTGAAAGAAACAATACATGGGATTTAGTTGATCTACCTACAGATAAAAATGTCATAAGTGTCAAATGGGTTTATAAAACTAAACTAAACGAAAAGGTGAGATTGAGAAACACAAAGCAAGGTTAGTTGCCAGAGGTTTTTCACAACAACCTGGCATTGATTATGGTGAAACTTTCACACCTATAGCAAGATTAGATACTGTTCGATTTGTTTTGGCCATTGCAGCAAAAAATAAGTGGCCTATTTATCAAATGGATGTTAAGTCCACCTTCTTGAATGGAGTGTTAAATGAAGAAGTGCATGTTCATCAACCACCTGGATTTGAAGGTAAAACACAAGAGCATCGAGTGTACAAATTAAAGAAAGCCTTGTACAGTTTGAAGCAATCTCTGTGAGCTTGGTATAGTAGGATTGATCATTATTTACTCCAAGATGGTTTCAGTAGGAGCGAAAATGAGCCTACTTTGTATATCAAGGTAAATCAACAGGGTAATATTCTCATCCTATGTCTTTATGTTGACGACATGATCTACACAGGAAACATGATGTTAGCTGCATTTAGATCAGCCATGAAAAATGAGTTTGAAATGAAAGATCTTGGATTAATGAAATATTTCTTAGGCATTGAAGTAGACAAATCTGATCATGGTATATTTATTAGTCAACAAAAAAATGTTGTTGATGTTTTGAGAAAATTTAAGTTGGAAAAGTGTAAGCCTGCTGACACTCCTATTGCTCTTGGCACTAAATTAAGCAAGGAATATTTGGGATCAGTAATAAGTTCCACATTGTATAAACAACTTGTTGGTAGTCTTATGTATCTTACTACTACAAGACCTGACATAACATATGCAACAAGTTACATTTCCAGGTTTATGGAATCTCCTAAGTATTCTCATTGGAAAGTTGGTAAGAGGATATTAAGATACATTGCAGGTACAACCACTTATGGTTTGTGATACACAGCTTCAGTAGACAGTATGCTTATAGGTTGTACCAACAATGATTATTGAGGAAGTATTGATGACAAAAAAAACACTTCTGGCTATGCTTTTATTTTTGGAAAGAATTTGATTTCATGGGCATCTAAGAAGAAGCCCATAGTTTTTATCTCTTCTGCAGAAGCAAAATATGTAGCGGCTTCAACAACAATATGCCATACAGTTTGTCTTAAAAGACTTTTGATGGATTTTGGATATACGACAAAAGAACCTATTTCAATTTTTTGTGACAATAACTCAACCATTTCCTTGTTGAAGAATAATGTGTTTCATCAGAAAAGAAAACACATCTATACTCGATTTCACTTTATTCGTGAACTTGTAAAAAATGGTGAGATTTTTCTTAAATTTTGTGGTTCTAAAGTTCAACTAGCTGATATCTTCACTAAACTTTTGGGAATAGATGTTTTTCAATTTCAACATCAAATTTTAGGCATTATTAATAATGTAATCCTCGAAATTAAGAGGGAGTGTTAGGAATTGTAATCTCGTTAATGAAATTAGTTAGTGAAATGGTTTACAGTTACACCCATTTCTCAACCATAAAACTTTCAATTTATAGTATTTATACAGTTAATATGGAATCAACATAAGTGCATTCATTTCCCAACATTCTTCTCATATTCTTTCTGTATTTTTGTTTATTCTTATTTTATTTTTGTTTGCAGGATGGAATTTGATGGACAATTGTTGGTGATTTTTTATTTATTTTTATCTCTACCCTCTGATCGTAACCTGATTGCAATTTGTACCTCCCCTTATATTGTAATTTATATTGAAATTTGATGGGCAAATTGCCCTGTTAAATATAGCAAAAAATTCCAATATTCTATGTAATGGCCAGTTTAGTTTTGAAATCTCAGAAACAATTTAGTTTTGAAATCCCAAAAACAGTAAAGTAAACAGTGATTTTGGTGCCCCCAATAATTTAGAATCAATTAAGGATAGCCCAACCAACGTCATCCTCCATCGTTGTCTTCATCCCAATTGTGCACAACTGTTCCAAGCTAAGACATATTCCTTCCTCTAATTTCAGTACATCATTGCAACTTTTCATTCACATCATCATCTAAAATCCGATCTCCACTTAATTCAGAATGGTTGTCATCCACGGATGCTCTAGAAGAAGTAGAGAAATTACATCCTGGACCCCATCTGATTGGGAATTCGATATCGACAACGAACCAGACAGATGTATGTCATCTTTCTACATCATATGGGGCATTAGCGAAGAAACCACTTCAACATCTTCTTAAACTCAAGAGATTGATCACACTTTAACAACTTGGCCGCCTAAAATGAAAATACTTTTTGTAACCATATTGTGTAATTATACATGTTCATATTAATATAATACACATCATCAATAATGTAGAGTGTTTCATCAATTCTATCTTTGCTTAATCTTTTCATGGTATCAGATTGGGTCTGGACCTCACTCCATCATTGGAGAGCCCAAGAACCTGGATATGTGGAATGTGACCACCAGAGCCTCAAGAGCCTCAAAAAGAAGGACATGAACTGCAGTCAATAGCGATAAGAGAGAGAAGTTGCATCTGAGTGAAGACAACAACGATCAAAATTCAACACGTCACAACTCGTCAAAGGGGGTCTAGCATGTCGTAGAAGCACTATTAAATAATTCCAAGTCAAAACAAATTTTAATTTTAATTTTTGAAAATTATTTCAGAAATGTTAAAAAGAACCTAACGTTTCCTAGGAAGGGTAATATGTTAAAAAGAACCTAACGTTTCCTAGGAAGGGTAATATTTTAAATTGCCAGTCACTATACAGGTAGATAAAATTTGATTTGAATGAAATTGTGGTAACATTGAACAAGTTCCCTTTGAGAATCGAAATCTGAATCCCCTTACTGTAACTTGGAGGATGGTCGGCCCTTTGGAACTTGGAGCAATGGATCAGGGAGGGGAATTAATTACAGTTGTTGAGTTAGGTGATATAATTAATGTGCTCTCCAATCACGATACAAAACCATTTTTCCTCTTCGAAGTGCTTGAATCTCCAATGTCCATTATGTTTTCTGAGTCTCTGGTCTTGTTTCAGAATTTCCAATTGCAACCATTTCCTCCGGATTCACTATATGTACTAGCCAAAACTCCATTGCTTGGAAGTTATAAGTGTTTTTTAGGTTTTTTGTGGAACCTTTGGTCCATTTTTCAGATTTCTACTTTCACCCATTTCTCTGAGATTCACTATACCCACGGGTCAAGATGACACTACTTGGAAGTTGGAAGTTTTAGTAACATTGGCTTTCAGAGTTTAGAACGAGGGAAAACTTCACCAAACCAGAAAGCCAAGGTATGATTTGCACTATCTCCAGGTTTGCAATTGGGGTCTCAAGTTTGTTTGTGAAATTTCTATTGAAATTAACATAGGGTTTCAACTTTCTTTCCCATTAATTTTATTGCACTAGAATATTTAAATTAACATAGGGTTTCAACTTTCTTTCCAGTTAATTTTATTGCAATGTAATATTGAAATTAACCTAGGATTTATTTCCTGTTAATTATATTGCACTATCAAAATTAAGGTATAGGGTTTCAACTTTCTTTCCTGTTAATTTTTATTGCAGTGTAATATTGAAATTAACATAGGGTTTATTTCTCGTTAATTATATTGCACTGTCAAAATTAACATAGGGTTTCAACTTTCTTTCCCGTTAATTTTATGGCACTGTAATATTGAAATTAACATAGGGTTTATTTCCCATTAATTGTATTGCATTGTCATAAGTCTTAGCTTATCAAATTCGAGGTATTTTAGGTATTAGAGATTTATAGGGAAGTGTCGTGAAACCTACCTTAAACTAGCCTGAAATTGCTCTTTTCAACATTCTGTCCATATCAGTGAATATATAAAAAAAACCTCTAAAATTGATGTCTAAGTTTGTGTATTTTTCCTTACAACTCTAGCAACAAAAAGGAAAATAACAAAATTTGGTATGAATTCTTAATTATGCTATTTTATCTCAGTAAAGCATAATCAAAGCTTATTAGAATATTTTTTTTTTCTTTTTGTCTATAGGAATACTTTTTTTACATCCAATGTGTTTTGGTTCCAACAAAACTATGTAATAAAAAGTTCCAAATATGGATTTTTAAAAGAGTTAAAACACATATTTTAGTGTCTATAGTTATTCGGTTATAGTCCCATTAATTTTGATTCAGAAATGACTTTTATTGGAGGTTAGAAAATTTAAATTTCATCATATTTTCCTGTTTATCTAAACTAGCCATAGAATCACTAATACAAAAGAGTTGCAAAAATTTACAACCATTACAAAGTTTCTTCAAAACAGGGGGTCTCCTTTTATCTACATGGGTATTTAACAACCCCGAAAATACAATATGCAGTGCTTCTAAAAAACAAATGAATGTTAGATAACAAGGATAAATATGAACAATAGGACATGTACAATACTCACATATAAAGCTATCCCAAAAACTTGAAGCATTTTAAACAACTATCAAGGAATGACACATTTATTGCAATCCTCAATATGCATTCTCTTAGCTAACATGCCATTTTGCCCTCTGGTTAAAATTTTACTAATTGTGATAAACACATTTACAAAGTATTTATAGTTGAGAATTAGGTGCTCAAATACAACTTCAAAAGGATTTTGACTCTTAATATAAGAAATAACATAACATAAGGTCTGTGCATTGCCAATGCCAAAAACATTATTACTAGGAATATGCTCATCTAAACTAGAAAGGGATCAACCTATGACTAATTACAGATTACAACCAACTCATCAATACTTTATCCTTCATTCCCCCAGTATGGCCTCTCCTTGCTGGTACTAGGGGGAGCCAAAAAGTTTCATCCTCTCCAACTCTCATCCCCTGGTTATAGAGGTAATATCAACAACAACCTATATGACCTTTGTTACAGTAACATAAAACATGCTTAGTAAAATATCTATGTTGTTACTTCCAGCTAAATGTTCCTTCAATAAAAAATTCACCCTACCTCCAATCTACCATCATTAGTTAATTTCTACCTTGCCCTTAGAGTTGCTTGGTTGCATATTTTCAGGTGTATTTTAGCTGAGAGTTCCCTGTGGCACCAAGATTTCTATGACTGAAATCATAAGTGGCTAGACCATGATAACTAAAAAAATGGTAAGGGATTGGTGTACACCTCCCAAGAGAATGCAGGTGCCTAATAAGCGTGGAATTACATTTCAACCCTGAGCTTCCCCAGATTAAACAAAAAAGTCAAAATTTATATCCTACCTGCTTGCATATATCTTATAGATGCATAATTCCTCTAGTACAAGTGGTTTGTTCTGGAACAAAGGGGACACACTTTACTAAACCTTTCCCTTTGGCCACAACTACCATGTTGTCTTTGGGATCATTCTCTTGAATGCTCATCATGGAATTAAATTGTAGAGAACCATGGGGATATATGTAGGGGTCTTATGAGGAGAAGCAATATTAGGCTCATGTTTAAATAATGAGGTTTAACCTCTCAAGGGAATTGTGTGAGATAAAATATAACATTAGAAGTATAATTAAGGTCAAACAACTATTGTTAGAATTAGGGAAAAAATAGAAACAATAATGCCCTTTTAATTTTTTGTTCACTAGATCAACATATATGAGAAAAGAAATAGACAGATCTAAAATAAATTCTCAGTATAATTTTTTTTTTTTAGTGAAAAGACAAACCTCAAGTTTATCTCCTGATCTATGAAAGATGTACCTGTCACATGTGTGAATGTAAACCTTTAAAATATGCGCAAAATAGTTTTAGGTTCATGGATCAAACCTCTAGGATTTGATCTCTATCATATGGACTTAGGGATGGTTTGTCTAAGGTATAGACCATCATAAGGAAACTGAAAAAAGTACCCCACAATAAGGGACAACAAGGTATTGATGATAGCTGAGAAAACAATAGAAGGTACCCGACAATAAGGGACAACAAGATCTCCACAAAAAGGGACAACAATATCTCCACAAAAAGAGACAACAAGATCTTCAAAAGAAGGGACAACAAGATATCCACAAAAAGGGAAAACAAGATATTCAAAATAAAGGACAATAAGATCTCCACAAAAAGGGACAACAAGATCTTCAAAATAAAGGATAACAATATCTCCACAAAAAGGGACAGCAAGATCTTCAAAACAAGGGACAACAAGATCTCCACAAAAAGGGACAACAAGATATTCAAAAGAAGAAACAACAAGATATCCATAAAAAGGGACAAAAATATCTCCACAAAAAGGGACAACAAGATCTTCAAAAGAAGGGACAACAAGATATCCAAAAAAAGGGACAACAAGATCTTCAAAAGAAGAGACAACAATATCTCCATAAAAAGGGACAGCAAGAACACAACAAAAGGGACAAAACGATCTCCTCAAAAAGGGACAACAAGATCTCCACAAAAAGGGACAACAAGATCTTCAAAATAAGGGACAGTAAGATCTCCACAAAAAGGGACAACAAGATCTTCAAAAGAAGGAACAACAAGATCTCCACTAAAAAGGACAGCAAGATCTCCACAAAAAGAGACAACAAGATCTTCAAAAGAAGGGACAACAAGATCTCCACAAAAAGGGACAACAAGATCTTCAAAAGAAGGGACAACAAGATCTCCACAAAAAGGGATAGCAAGATCTTCAACAGAAGAGACATCAAGATCTCCATAAAAAGGGACAACAAGATCTTCAAAAGAAGGGACAACAAGATCTCCACAAACAGGGACAAAAATATCTTCAAAAGTCTCCACAAAAAGGGACATCAAAATATTCAAAAGAAGGGATAACAAGATATCCACAAAAACGGACAACAAGATATTTTTTGTGCGAAACTCCTAGACTACTTATTGACATTATAAACATTTCAAGATCCACGCCGATAAGCCATTTTGTTACTAAAAAATGACAATTATAACATAATTAACATAGACATATGTCAAATAAAAATAGAATATAGAAGATAAATATAGCTATCTATATATCCATGGCTCCCAAGAGACTCTTGTATGAAGTGTCATTTAAGAGCTAAGAGTCACTGCTACCAAAAATCTGAATTGTGCATATTTTTTGTTTGTTGAAAATCTGATATATGTAGTTTCAATTGTAGTATTGAGTTTTGGTGGGTCAATTTTGACAGTTAAAGAAAAACAAGTTTAGATTAATGTTACTCGTTGTAAAGAGACATACAAATGATTTTATTCCCATTTAATTTGTATTTTTATATTCCCTATTTTTTAAAATTGTGTATAGGTATCTAGTGGGTCACTCACCTTTTCAGTGATTTCTCCTTTTAGTCAATTTTCCACGTTATCTGAGAGGTTAATTGTTAAGCCAACCTCCTAACCAAAGAAGCCTCTACAGGTTCCCTTTACCAAATCTAGACACTCAACTTCATCCTTATTGAAAAATGTCACCTATGGGTCATCCTAAAAAGGATTAAAAACAATGTTCAATAGCTAACACATTTGGTATTCCTCAACGCTCTAATCAACCATGCAACTCTGAAAACAAAGTATATGATCATCTACTTGAAGGCCATGAATCAGATAATGCAGAAATTTTTGAAGAGGAACCAACATCCAAGAGGCCCAAAAGACCATTCAAGTCCAACTAGAAGACAAGATTCCCATGGGCTTATGCTGTAAAAGATTGTAATGGCGTTGAAAGGATAAAGTGTTCATGGTGTGTAAAATTTAAAAGGGAAACTCCATTGGCTAAAGATGGAAGTACGACCCTTTAAGTTAGTGGTCTAAACATCCATGCAACATTAGATGCTCATAAATTTTCTTTTCAACTTTTACAGGGGGGAAGAAAACGAAGTACTCTTCCAATTAGTAAACATGTAGAGCTAATGGTGGATTCTCAGAAGGAGAAAATTATATTGGTAATTGAAAATGTGTATTTTGTCGCCATGCATGATTTACCTTTAGAAGTGTATAAGTCAATATGTGACTTGAATAGGTATAAAAACACTCCTCACATGCCTCTAACAGATGAATATTCAACATATACAAATACAACATTTGGAAAAGAGTTTCTACAAGTTGCTAAGGAGGTATATTGGAAAAAGTTAAAAGATGATATTTTGAACAGGCCATTTTACTCAATTTCAGTTGATGAAAGTACTCATCGAACTATGGTGCAACATTTAATCATTTATATTTCATATTTGACAAATGAAGGAAGATGCCAATGTGTTACAAAATTCATTCGCTTACTTCAAATTATGGATGGAACATCACAATCTATGTATGATGCTATGACATCTCTTTTAGCATAAATGGATCTGTCCTTGATAAAGTTAGTTGGATTTGGATCTGATGTATCTTCATCCATGAGGGGAATTCGTGAATGTTTATCTAATAAGCTCCATCGGCATGCTCCTCATATATTAGATATACACTGCATAGCTTATCGAGAAGCATTAGCAGCAAATGATGCTTCATCTTATTTTGTAGAGTTGCAAGCTATTGATAAGTTTGAAAACAAGGTTTATTCATGGCTAGGGAAATTTACTAAAATACATGGATAGTTGAAAGATTTAATGGATTCATTTCAAATCACAAGGCTAGAAGTGTTACAAATTCATCACATTAGATGGATTTCTAGAGGCAAAGTCATGGAAAGACTCGTTAAGGTGATGCCAGCTTTGTTAAAAGATTGGTAGTTAGGGGAGAAAAAAATGTATGAGATAGCCACAATATTTCAAGTTCAATTCTGCATCCATTTACTTCTAGATGTACTTATTGAGTTGAATAAGGTGAATCAAAAGTTCCAAGAAGATCATGTTGACATTACATCTATTGGAACTACTTTGGATATCACTATTAGCTTGCTTCATAAGCAATTTCTAAGAGGCATATTTGGGGTTGGTGCAATGCACATATCATATTTTTTAAGTAAAACACAACAAGGAACTCTTGAGTTTGAAGATTGCACAGGTATGGTACATGTACATGCATTGAGATTTGAGAGTTTGCTAAAGTCAAAAAGACTGGGGACACTAGATGATTTCATTACGTTGGGAAAAAGTTTTGTAATGAAAGTGATTGACTCTCTAAATGCAAGGTTCACATATTTTCCTATATTTAATGCTGCTAAGTTGTTTAGTCCCACAATTATTATGAGGATATGGATGATAGAGACTCTCAAACAAGAAGATGGATAACCTGTTTATGTTATAAATTTAGTGTTGGGGACTCACCTATTGTGGATAGTGCTAGATGTTTGGGTGAAATGGACGAATTTGTTCGTACTATGTATAGATCATACCCTAAAAATCATATGTTTGTAGCATGGGATCTATGTGGAGGTAAACCTGAATGGTTTGAAGGATTTCCATGTTTGATGAAACTATGGAAAGCTATTCTTGTTATTCCAGCTAGCACAACACTATGTGAAAGAGGCTTTTCCAAATTAAATCGGATAAAAAATGATGATAGATCAAGACTTTATTTAGAAACATTGGATATATTAATGTTTCTCTCTCTCACTACACCTCATGCTCTAAATGAGGTAGACTGGAACGCTATTTATGAAGAATGAAATAGATGAAAGCTCGAAAGCCTCTTCCACTAGGAAAATAGATTCATATCTATAATGATTGAAGATCTGGTAATTTTGAAGAATGTGAATGTAAGTTTCAATATTTATTATTAGAATTGGCTTACCTTACATAATACTTGGCAAAACCAATCCTCATTTATTTGAAGTTTTTTGTTGTAAATTTTTCGATTAATAGAGTACTCTGATATTTTGTTGGAGACTATGCTTGCTGTCCCGAATTTCCGGATTGCAAATTTATGTAGAATAATTCCTAGTTATATGATGTTTGAATCACTTTACAGAATGCAGTGTTTGTACTCCTGAATTTATCAAATATTTTATTAGTAGATACATATATGAAGTTTTGAAAAAGGTTTCTAGACTTCAGTTTGTGGCTGTAGGTTGTAATTCTTTGAGTGTAGATATGAACTATAAATTAACAAATTAACAAACATCCTCAATGTGTCTTTCCAGATGGACATTTCCAAAAGAGATGCTCAACCATTTCATCCCTATCATAAAGCATGCAGAGATCTGGTAGTTTTGAAGAATGTGAATCTAAGTTTCAATCATTATTTTTATGAGTGGCTTACCTTACAAAACACTTGGTAGAACCACTCCTCATTTATTTGAATTTTTTTGTTGTAATTTCTTTCAGTAATAGAGTACTCTGATAATTTGTTGGAGATTTTGCTTGTTTTCCTGAATTTCTAGACTATAGATTTATGTAGAATAATTCGTAGTTATTTGTTGTTTCAATTATCTCATATAATGAAATATTTTTACTCTTGAATTTACTAAATATTGTTTTAGTAGATGAAGATTTATAGTGTTGACAGAGGTTTCTAGACTTCAGCTTGTGGCTGTAGGTTGGAATTCTTTGAGTGCAGATCTAAACCATGAATTAACATGATCTAGTAATCCAATCTATTTTGTGATTGATTTCCCTTATGATCATAGCTAACATCATATCAATGGTTATACTAGTATCAATAAACAAGAGGTATTACTGTGAATATTGTCTAGCTGTATTCCCTAATCATTTCCCTTATATTAAATCTGATATCACGGCTATATCAACATGTTAGAAAGATGGAATCAAAGTAAACACATGGAAATAGATCATGTAGAGTGATGTTTAACCACCATATTGGAATTATGTAATATGGAACTCACATTTCCATTACTTAGATATAATAAGTGTTATGTTGTCTTATTTTAAAGTAATACTAGTATAACCTTTATCTCACTCGTATCTAAGATTCAATACCAGTCCATGATTCTGTGTATGCTATTATCTCGACATCATTTATTACTATTAGTTAAAGGGATGATACATACTTGTATTTAGTGAGTGCATTACCTGTATAAGCTTGATATGGGATAGTTGTTGCTATAGTCATCCTTATATTATACATCAATCTATCTTAATTGGACATATCATATTTTATCTAAGTAAGATGTTGTTTGTGCTACATGAGCTTACACCTACTTTTCTTTGTTCCCCATGCTCACATGTCAATCTATGCAATTTATGTCAACAAACTAGGCATATAGAATACACCCTACTTATCATGTCTCCATAATGATTCAATCTATATTATACATAGACCTTAGTTCTATTAGGATGATGTGATAAACCGTACGAGTAAGCAATACGAGTAAAGGGATAGCTACACCACTACCTAATACATAAGGTTGTCAATGATTAGACTATGATGTTAGTGTTACGTATTCTTCATTTTCATTAATAGAGAGTGACTATCAATACAAGTTGGACTCAAAGCTAGAGATCATACTAGTATCACCTTTATTCCTTATAACAATACATGAGCTTATTAGTAAGGATGTAATCCCATTGATTCACTCTTATTATAAGCTATGATATAGAGCTACAATGTTACATTATACATGCTTGATTAATAAGGATTATTGATTACACAATATAGGTAATAACCACATAGATGCCATTGTATGTTTTGTCCCTATCAGTTACCCCTTCCTGTTTCTTGTACTGTACTCATTATCCACAGTGTTGCTCTAGTTGTAACAATTGTGTAAGTTAAATCAGATTCATGGTATTCATTAAATGGTGTACAATATCCTTATTAGATAATATAAGCAAAATCTCATAATTGTTTGATGATGAAACCTTTTTACTAACTGGAGAAAGAAAGTATATGTTTGAGGTAAAGATCCAACCTTATCTAGTTTCTGCCTCATTTTTTTGTACATGACCACCTTTTGTTTTTTCTCCTTATTAGAAACATCCAATGCATCTACCGCATTATTTTTTATGTTTTTACCTTAATCTTTCAGTACTTGATGAAAAATCTCCCCAAATTATGTAATGATGAAACCTTATATATATATAATTGATAGATTACTTAAGATGAATTCTTTATAGTATTTGAAGCTTCAAATCTTGATATTATATTCCTTATACAAGATATCAATAGTCTTGATGTTAAGTGAAGACAGCACAATATTAAGAGATCAAAACAGAATTGACAAAATGTCACAAAGAGACCTCATGGATAGTAATTAGTATGATAAAAATGACAAATATTTATATAGTATTTATCTTTTGTAACGATATTTTCTCAAGCATATTGAATTTAATCATTGCATGATATTGTGCAAGGCTAAGCTACAAGGAGTAGGTGGCAATTAATTTCCAAAATGAACAACTTTTTGGGGTTTGTCATTAATTTCCAAAAGTTTTTTGGAAATATGTATTACATAGTAGCCTTTTTGGGGTGGCAGTTAATTTCTAAAGTTTTTTGGACGAATGTATTACATAATAACCATTTTGGGGTTATGTTGGTTTAAGGACATGAGTTGGGGATATATGAAATATGATGCATAAAAACACAAGTATAACTTTTTTGGGGGGACAAAATGTATTATTTTAGTTTTAAAAGAATTAATACAATTTACAAATTTTGTTTCTCTATGAATTTAATTTTCAAATTTGACTAAATATCTATTTGATGTTGTTATAATTGTAACATTTTCTAGCTACGTAGCCATTTAGCTTGTAGTAATTATTTTATTATAAATAAATTTGATTGAAAATTTAATATTTGATTTAAAGCGTTTTTTTATGAATTGTCAACTTAGTTTATTTGTCAATTGAAATGCAATTTTTCTAGAAACTTTTCATTCTAGAAGGGTTGCTTGATTATATACCCTTCGCATAGAAATTAGAACCTACGCTTCAAATTTGATCACTGGATGTGAGAAATAACAATTTTCACCTAGATGTTGTGAGAAGCCTAAGCATGCATTATTTTTAAAAAAAATATTATTATTTTAAATGAGGCCTATTTTTTTATTTTTTTTTAAAGGAAAAAATAAAGCAAAGTGGTGGTTGTTTATTTAGTAGCTTGAAAGATATATTTAAAAAAAAAGATATCAAGTTTGTTTGGCTGGTTACATATATAGGAGAACAAATAAAAGTGAACAAAAATAAGATCAAGTGGAAGAAACTAGTTTATTCATGTCAATGTAAAAGGAAAATTAAAGTCATGGAACATGTCAAAGGTTTGCATCTTGATGCAAAGAGTTTCTAAAGTCTTTGGAATTATTATTGATAATGTTTATATTGAGATTTGACCTTAATATGAAGTGTTGTTATTTTGTTAGAATTCAGGACTCTAACAAATGACAAGAAAATATGAAAATCCAAGACCAAAGTAAATTCAAGAGATCCAAGACTAAGTAGAGTCTTTTCCTATATAATGATGTAATAAGTCTTCATTGAATAATATAGAAGTGAACATAGCCTTACCTGTGTGTGTTTTTTTCTCATATTTTAAACTTGGTATCAAAGCCACAAAAGTGAGGTGCATAAATTTCTAGAGGTCTACAGGTCCCTCCTCTTGAAGGGTGCAGTGGCATACTACTAAAAGTTTCGTGCGTTTGAAAAACCTCAAATTTCCTCACTCAGTTGTGCAATACAGTGTGGAAGGCTTTCAATATTTCTGCACCCAAGTAAAGCGTGAGATGCAGACTCCACGCACTCTAATAGAAGGTTAAGTGCAGAAATAACTATGTTTGCGCAGGTCGCGTGAGCTCGTGGAAGGCAAATCGTGAAGGCTATATTCTTATATAGATTTAGTTTTCATATGTGGAGGTTTTGAAAATCATGGAGATTTTTGAAAATCATGGGGATTTTGAAAAGCTGCATGTAAATCATGAGCTTTCGAATCTGGTGCAAATGAAGCATGAAGCATGAGCCTGAGTGTAAGTTTTTGTTACATGCGAGTGGATATTTTTTTAAAGTGTGGAGTTATAAACTTTTTATTAAAGTGGATAGGTATAAACTTGTATGTGAGTTATGAAAGGTGGATATAAGTGTAGTGAGGTGGATATTTAAAAGTGGATCTTTTTTTGAAGTTTCTTAAAAGTGGTTTTTTATTCAAAGTGGGTTTTATTTTGAAGTTTATTAAAAGTGAATTTTTATTCAAAGTGGATATTTTTGAAGTATAAATTTAAAAGTGGATATTAAAGTTTATTCAAGAGAATATTATTTGTGAGATTTTGTGTGTGAACATTTGTTTTATGGAAACAAAATTTTGGTGATTTGGGCATTTAGAAATCTAGCACATGAACTGAGAGAGGAAGGGTGTGTTGAGGTTGTTTACATATTCTTTAAAAAAAAAAAAAAACTAAGAGCGGAGATTGAGACGGATCGGTGGTATTCGAAGGAAGAGCAATAGAAAGTTGCATATCCTTGTTGATTAACTTTCAGAGACTAAATTGCAGCGATGGTGAATCTGCTGGCAGAGACCTACCTCAATGAAGCCAACAAGTTAGATGGCTCGAATTTCATTAACTGGAAATTCAAGATGCAGACGCTCATGGAAGGCTATGGTGTCTAGAACATTGCAAAGGGAACTGAAGTGAAACATGATGCGGATACAGGTGCGACAACAACGTAGATCCAAGATTGGGAGAAGTGTGAAAAAAAGAAAAATGTATTGTTGCGCATGTTAGTTAAAGATAACATAATTCTACATATTAGAGAAGCTACAACTTCTGCTGCAACGTGGACAATGCTTAAAGCATTGTATGAAACTAGCAACACAAATCGCATTTTGTTACTGAAAACTAAAATTCTAGGCATTAATATGGATGGAAATGAATCTGTTAGTTCATTTTTGGGTTGTATTAAAGAGGTGAAAGACAAGCTAGTAAATATAGGGGAAATTGTTTCCAACACGGATCTGGTCACTATTGTTGTAGGAAAATCTCCCTGTGGATAGGTAGATCTCCTCTTGAGAGCTAGACTCTTAACTCTTAAGACAGAAGGTGCTTAACATGGACACTGAATTCCTTTTAGATCTAGATAAACTAATGTGTGAGGAGGAAGTAGAAAAGAAGTACCTTTTTACTGGTGTTTGTCCATGCATAGTCCTAGTTGAGCTCCAATCTTAAACTCCTCGATAAGACCTGTAGACAAACAAAGATACAACCAACTTCATACTCTACTGATATTAGCTCGAAATAGATCTATCTATTAGAGACAAATTCATATGAGATCAAACACAGATTTGAAAGAAACATGCCAAGCATATTATATTAATGAGAACAACAATGAAGAAAACTTACAACCATAGATGTGAGTGCAGTAGCTTCATCAAGATCCCCTTGTCCAAACCCTTGCTTAAATAGTTCACACACAGAATGTTGATGTTCCAATACCACTCATGAGATCATAAGTTTGGTATAATTCTCAATCTCCATTCCTCCCTTCTTCCATGGAAATCCCTCATTATATAGGATTTGGAGACTTAACCACCATGGAGAGAATCTCTCATCAAATCCACTAAGAAAGGGATCTCTAAGATATTTAGGGAGAAAATATCTATTAAGGATTTTGGGGAGGAAATATCTCTCAAGGATTTTAAGGAGGAAATATTTCAACCATCCATGAGATCCTCCACCTTCCCTAAAAAATAGGAAACCAAATGTGAGGTGGATTTTCACACTTAATTAATTTATTTTTCATGAATATTAATAATAATTCATGTGCACTTGATTCTCACACTTAATCCACTTCTTTTCCATGAATATTAATAATAGTTCATGTGTACTTGGTATTTCTGCCTTCATGTAATATATCCCTCCTCTACATTGACTAGGGATTGTGACATAGGTTATTCCATGGTGTTAAGGTGTATGTGACACTTATACGACACCTTACGACACTTAGGAAAAAGTACCTAGGTGCGCAAATTTCATGTGTAATAGAATGCCCCCTAAAGTGTGAGGTCAGAAGAGAGAATGATCGTCGAAACACTTCACAAATATTTAAAACAAGGGTGTGGACTCGGAGAACCTAGTATAAGATGCAAACAAACATCCAACAAATATTTTGACATGTTTCAAGCCGAAGGTAGGCATACCTATGCTTGGGTGATAAAGACTTGCAAGATATGGCCTCCATAAAATACACTACAGATCCATAATTATATTGATAAAAGGTATAGCCACTGAAGATACACTATAGATCTATACTCCCATGACCTGAACTGATCGTAGCCACGAAGAACACATAGTGGATCTATGAGATGACAAGACATAGCCACGACCAATACAAAGTGGATCTATGTAACAATGTATGTGTCATTGTTCAAAAGAAACTCCTTCGCAACCTGGGTAAAGTACATATAAGAGTGATGACTCAACCCAGGGTCTTCTTACCGATCCCGATGTAGTATGAATCTAACCATGTGAATAGATGTCCTGATGTCGAACATGGAAAAAACCACTTGATTACCGGTCAATGATGTAAATCGTTAACAAGCGCGAGGGAAATCACCATAGATGGAAATGATTCCCAAGGTACCCTAGTACATTCCAACGAATGTGAATGGATGAGCTGAATTCGAACATCCGTGGAATCATCTGATTAGAGGTCAATGATGTAAACCCATTGTCGAACGTGAGGAGGCTTTCCATTGAGGCATGCAAGTCCCAAAGTGCTAATTGGTTTCTAAGTCTAGTTCTTGGATAATGTGTTGAAGTCGACATGAATAGACTCATCGAAGGAGGGGCTTGATGTATCCCCCATCAACGACACGAAACAGAAACAAAGATGTAATTGGTAGATCAAATGAACATGGACTGACATGGGTATTGAGACAAGATATTTGTGATGGCTGACTCTCAAGGAAGATACTTCCCTTGAACATTGAGGCACAATAGCAGAAACATGACATGGACAAAAACACGATGGTGCAGTGGATACTGTGACTTTCTTCGGGTGACCCAAAGGAGTAAGAGAAACTGAGAGGATTGGTTGAGTGCAGAGGGTAGATTAATATGTGCGCAAAGACAAAGTGTCATGTTCAAGGGCGACTCTAAGAGTTACTGGTAATGTTCTAAAAAACTGCTTGGATTGCTTCCTTCAATTTTTCCCCCATCGAGATAGATGAGTACCTCTTTTTAATTTAATGAGATCGAGGAGGGTAACGCATGCTCTATATAACTCACCTTCGATAAGTTTCTCTTCCTTTATTTAATGAACTGGAAGAAGTAAGGGTTTGATCCTATATGGGCCTGTTGATGTTTGTTTAACGAGTCCAAAGATAGAAAACTCAAAGGTTTTTCATTATTATAGAGTCTGGAAAAACACTTAAAAGAGAACTCTCTCAGTTCATTTTTCGTAAAGTACTCTGATGAGACTGAAAAAGAGATAAACTATCACTCAACAAACATTTTCTTCAAATACTTTAATGAGCATGAAGAGAGCAAGGTCGCTCGGAAATCTTTTCATGTTTAGAGAGTCGAAAAATAACTTAAAGATGACTCCATTGTTGTAATTTTTCGTAATGTTAGTCTCGCGAGGCCGAAAAAGAGATAAATTATAACTCAAAAGACGCCCTTTCAAACCTTTTAACGAGTGGCAAATGAAGCAAGATCACTCAACAATCTTTTCATGTTTAGAGACTCTGAAAAGAGCTTAAAGACGACTCCAGGGGTTCCTTTTTCGTGTATCCATACAGGTCCAAAAAAGAGATAAAAGTTTACCTGGATGCATTCTCATGTATTTACGAGCACGAGAAAGAACAAAGACTAAGCTCAGTATGCCCCTAGCTTGAAAGCTAGTGGCTTAACTCCAGAATGATCAACAAAGGCTGTCACCAATTCATTCATGGATTTTGAGGTTGTCACCAATTTCTCTACTAGATGAGAAAAAAGAAGAAGGGTGGATGAAAAGAAGGTTCAAGAGAGGTGACTATTTCATTTTTTAACGAGCTTGACATAGGAAAAGAACTATGCTCAGAATTCTGGGTTCGATCCCCAGATTGTTGTTTCATTTCTTAACGAGCTTGCTATAGAGAGAAAAACTATCCTCAAGGCCTCTGTTTCATTTTTAAATGAGCTTGCTACAGAGAAGAGAAACTATGCTCGTGGCTTCTTCTTGATCATGGCTTCCAAGAGGATAATTCTCTGGAAGGACACCATGTCAAGAGAAAAAACTCGGTCATGGCTTCCAAGAGATCTTCACTGCATGGAAGATAATCACGCTAGAACGAACACATGTCGAGGGCCGTGAAATGGATAAGGAGATCAGGCTCCAATAGCCCTATCAAAGAAATCACCATGTCCACTACCATATCCAAATCATCGGAAGTTGAAATCATGGGAGATGATGGAAAATCAACATCAGGAGGGGCGATAGGGTGTATATCTTCCCCAATTTCTTCACGAGGGGGAAGAAAAAAGGATCGGTGATGGTTATTATCCTGAGGTAACTTGTCAATGCGAAGCATTTCCAAAATAGATTTATCAGAAAGAAAAATTGGGGAAATGTAATCGATCGCAGACGACAAGGAACTCAACCGTGATTGCATCGAGGAACCGTCAGGTGCCAATAGATGTTGGTCATCTCACGAGGGAGAAACGGATTAGATAGAAACGTATGATGTTTCGGTTGGACTAAGTGGCACGGTGTCACCTAGTGCATCGAATTCCAACGAACAAGGTACAATCCATGGGTTAGATGATTCCAAAGATTGATAAGACGCAGTCGAAATCATATCGACAGTGTAAATATGATGTGTAGTCGATGGAAGTGGTGTAGGGAAGGTACCCATGAGGCTAGAATCTTTCAGTAAACCAACACCAACGCTTTCATACATGATCTTGTGGTCTCCCAGGAAAGGAATATTGTTGGTAGCGGGAGTGTGAGCATTGGTCGTGCAAAAATCCAACTGATCAAGAGTGACACTTTTTCCTTGATGAGGAAATTGTACACATCGAAAGACCGACAAGAAAATGACAGTCATAGCATAAAACCAACTTCTTCCAAGTAACAAGTTGTAATCGAGGGGAGCATCGACCACCTCGACATCAACAGTAATAGTTTTTCCACCCAATTGGATCGGCAGGGACTGTAAAAGCCCATGGGGATAAAAACCTCGCCCATCGAAGGCGTGTAACATAGTTGGGGGTTTATTGAGTGCGGGAAATTTTAAACCTTTCCAACACGCCAAAGACATGACACAAGTCGAGGCTCCATCATCCAGAATAGTTCGTTGTATTTTTTGATTGTGAACAACAACATCAACTTGGAAAGCAAGTTGGTGGGAGAGTCAAGACTCATAATTGTCCAGGTTAAACATGATATGGTTGGACGACTCAGGATCAACAACACCAATAACAGCCAAGATCATTCTACATTGACTGGGGTAGTGCTGTAGAAATTCTAATGCAGACATAACACACGGTGCTTGAGCCAAATCTTCAACAATGTTGTAGTTCTGGGCAGTACGGGAACTAGGATTAAAGGTAGCTTTGTGGATAGTGCTCTTAGGAGGGAGTAATATAGATTTGAACGTGGGTTTCTCAATCTGAAGTGGTCCAGATGGAGGATTAACTGATGGAAGACTAATGAAGGACGATGATGGATACGGTAAAGTACCGGTACCGTTAATGTCTTTTCCTTTGTCAGGGTTACCTAGTGTGTCGTATGTCTTAGAGCGAGTGGTCAAATTAATCCCATTAAATATATAAATATGTGCACTCGACGAGGCCTCATCATTAGGA
Source organism: Picea sitchensis (assembly GCA_010110895.2). Taxonomy (NCBI): domain Eukaryota; kingdom Viridiplantae; phylum Streptophyta; class Pinopsida; order Pinales; family Pinaceae; genus Picea; species Picea sitchensis. Next base: position 120,047 of record SNQJ01S0024295.1, read on the forward strand.
TGGCTAGAAATGCCCCCAGGAGAGGGGTTTTGAGCAACCATGGATTTCTATTGTGGAAAAGGCTAAGTAAGCACAACGGGTTGTGACTTTCCTTGGAAAATTTTGGCCACTTCATTGTGAAGTGGACAATCTTGAGTGTAGTGATCATCACCACAAATGATACATGGGAATTTCAGTTTCTGTTGTGTTTTTTTATCGGTAACAGGTGTTTGAGCTTGATTTTTTGGTTGTTCATTGTTATTTCTTGATTTATTCTTTGTCTTCTTCTTAACTCCGGATTGTTGTGAAGGGGAAAATTGAAGTGCATTCACCTCAAAGATCTGAGTTTGGGGGGAGGTAGAGGAGAGTGTGATCGATTGGGAAATAGATTGAGTTTTGACGGAACCGATAACACCATCCGCATGAGATGAGGATGACAACTTAGATGGATCGGTATTAGCTCGAGCAGCATTTGGAAGCAAATCATACAAAGTACCCGATTGAGAATAAACCAAATCTAAGAATTGAGCCCGAGCAATGGTTTGTTCCTCTGTGACCATGCCACCCATAGCGACATCGCGAGCGATCGGGGGTAAAAGTGATTTAGTAAACCATTCTGCCAATAATATGTCATGAATGATTACCTTCATCATCCTTTGTCGTTGCCTCCACTCATGAATATGGTCAGAGATATGCATAGAGTTAGTTTGACGAAGGGAGGTCAAGAGTTCAGTATCTGTCTCGTAGCGAATAGGTAGTTGAAAGTGCGTGAGGAAAGACATGGCAAGGGAATTGAAATGATGAAAAGAAGCACGTGGTAGTTCAATATACCACTTTGCTGCAGAGCATGTAAGTGTTTGTTGGAAAAGACATAAACATACAGAATCATCCATGAGGGAATTTGATGAACACTACAAATGGAAATTCATTACATGGTTGTTTGGATCTTTGCTAGATTTTCCGTCAAATTTTGAAATATCAGAAGGAAGTTTAGCTGGAATGACTCACCAAACCGGTGAATGAAAAATAGGATCATTAGTTAACCGAGACAAGTCTGGGAGATCTAGAGTTGCAAGGAAAGGTAGTTGTCGGTTAATTTGTGTATGATACTAGTGTGGCATAGGAACACCAGTAGGACCATAAACTGGGTTAGGTGGATAGTTGTAACCAGTAGGTCCTCCTACAGATGGTTGTTGTTGGCTAGGATAATCAAGATTCGATGATGGATGACAATTATTTGCATAACCTGGTGGATTCTGAGCATTATAGGCCAGGTGATTTGCTTGCCCATGAGGAGGATAAACATTTTTCCCTTGAGAATGGTAAGGAGTAGATCCCAGAGGTGGATACACATTGGACCCATGAGGAGAATAAGACTGTGGTCCCGGAGAACTCCAGGTGGTGTTTGGGATGTCGCCCGGATAAGGTTGTCCGTAAGATGTTCTGAAAGGAATAGGATTTGATACTCCTCCTAGTGGATTATGATATGAGTGCCCCCCAACATGGGGTTGAATAAAAGTGCCTCCTAAGGATACTCCCCGGGATTGTGAAGGGTTTCCATCAAATGAAGGTTTCCCCCCTGCCAACGGTGGATTAACGACTGGGGTATGACTCGAAAATGGAGGTTGCCTCCCAGGAAGAGCATGAAAAGGAGGTTGTCCCCTGGGAGGGGTAGGCCCACCATAGAATGGTAGTCCTCCAGGAGGGAAAGGTTCGTTAGATGGTGTTTTCCCTCCAGCCAGTTGTGTTTGGCCAGTAGGGGTCTGCATTCTCAGATGAGAAGATGTCCTAGCAGGATCATGTGGAGCTATAGAGTAAAATCTTGTATAAATGGGGGTAGGGATTGAAGTGCCTTGGATATGAGTAGAGGTGATGAGTCCAGCATTAGGATAGACTTGTGCTGGTGTAATAGTAGGGTTAATAACCTGATCGACTAGGTGATTCATGGTTTGACCGGATGGTCCTGTTTCACTAGGAGGGTCATGAGGATGAAAGGGTTGTCGAAAGGATTCGAAATGTTCATAGAGATCGCATCTCGATGAAGTCCTCCATACAGAACAAGCAGGTGTGGGATTGGTAACCACTGTGGTGCTAGGACGAACATGAGTCCTATACTCATAACCAAAGATTGGTTCTGTGGATCCCATATATGTTTCAGTAAAAGTTCTCACCGGTAATTGTTGGACCTCTTCATCTATGATGCTCCCAAGGGAGTCTAAACGAAGCAAAAGTGGTTAGAGAGGGGTTACTGACATAGATGTAGTGTGAGGAATGGATTTTCAACCGTGACCAAAGCGCCTTCTAAGTTATCTAACGGAGGAGCAATAACACTTCCAGCGTCAGATTGATTTTCTACCTCTCTACGGTAGTTGTCTTCTGGAGGGTTAGGAGGTAAGGGTTGATAGCCTTCCAGAGGCAACCCTTGCATCTTATGTGATCGGTGAATACCTTTATCGTCTACAGGCTCAATTGTGGAGAATAACAGAACACATTGAAAATCTAGGGCCAACTAACAAAAATAAACACCATACGCTAATAAAATCTAGGAATCAACCAAGAAAACAAAACTTCTCTCCATGATCGTACTAGTTGGTGATGAAATCCAATGTCGCACGATCAAGTCAAGAAGGGGCTAGGATATGGTGGAATAGTTACAATGGCGGCCTGCTTAACGAACTTTCACCTTGGTGCAAGCTTCCATGCAGTAATTGTAGATTTACCCTCCATGGAGCCCGAGTGAGTTTGACCAATGTCTATTCCAAGTACAATGAGACTTCCCTTCACCATCACCTTCTGTAAGTACCTAAAGTTTATGGAAACTAAAGACACCAATTCGCAGTGAGTCCCTGGGTGGGTACAGTCAACAGTCCGATCCGAAACGTATGGGCAGGATAACAAGTCCAAAATCAACCCGAGAGGCTCCCACACATAATCATTGGTATACCTTCAAGTGACCCCCAATACACGATCCGATCACTACAAAAAGTTGAACCACAAAGGGATAATCTCCATAATTCATCCGAATGCAACCTCATGTGTAACCCCTGTGTGAGAGGGGGATCCCAGAAAACTTATGCGACAATTGGATTTGACTTTCCCTAGCTCAGGATGCTAATGTTTATTTTGAAAACTTTGGAGAGTTATACTCACAGCCTAATCCAGAGTGATAACCCTAGTCTACTATTGATGGAAGATACTAAAAACAAAAAATGTTATTTTTTGTATGCGAATGATGATTAATTCAATGCAAAACTTCTCCTTCCAACTACCCTTTCAGATCAAGGAGATTCGGACAAGCATAAGCAGATTTCGCACAAACAACACACCCTCTTGCTATGATTGAAACAAGAAGCAAAGAGAGAACAAAATATAACAAAGAAAATAAAACAATTCACACAAAAGAGAGATTTTTAAGAACAACGACCTCAAAGAACCAAATGAGATGATTCACAGATTTCTGATGCCCTTCACCAGAGTTCCCGCTTAGTCGGATAAGAGAGAAGAAAGCAGTGGATTGATTCCAAGTTCTCAACAACAGAAAAACTCAAAATAAGGAAGAAGGTCAAAAAATATGAACAACAAAGTGCTTATTTCTCAAAAAGCAGAGTGTCAAAGGTCAATAGGAAGAAGCATTGAAGCACAAATAAGCTGAGCAAAGGAAAAACAGAGGTTGGATTTCAGAAAATACAATTCTTGAAGGGTTTTTTTGCAAAGAAAGGATGGTGCTCTGGTGTAATGGGCACCAGAGAATTATAATGCTCTGTCTAAGACCTTTAGGCAGTGTTGGCACTCTGATAACAAGGTAGGGGAGCGCTGGTGTCTTAAAACCTAGAAAATTGTCCAAAAAAACAAAAAATTCAATTAAACTTTGGCATGCACAATGTATGTGATGGAATAAGGATTCGATCAACACATTCAATCAGACATACGCGGTGAAAAAATTCTAAGAAGAATGAAGGGTAAGACAAGATCTATGAGGAAAACCAAAAACTGAAAGCTTCTAGGTTTTATTCCCCATTGGAGTCGCCACTTTCTGTTGTAGGAAAATCTCCTTGCGGACAGGTAGATCTCCTCTTCAGAGCTAGACTCTTAACTCTTAAGACAGAAGGTGTTTAACATGGACACTGACTTCCTTTTAGATCTAGATAAACTAATGTGTGAGGAAGAAGGAGAAAATAAATACATTTTTACCGGTGTGTCCCTGCACAGTCCGAGTTGAGCTCCAATCTTAAACTCCTCGATAAGCCCTGTAGACAAACAAAGATACAACCAACTTCCTACTCTACTCAGATTAGCTCGAAATAGATCTATCTATTAGAGACAAATTCATGTGATATCAAACACATATTTGAAAGAAACAGGCCAAGTATATTATATTAATGAGAACAACAATGAAGAAAACTTACAACCATAGATGTGAGTGCAATAGCTTCATCAAGTTCCCCTTTTCCAAACCCTTGCTTAAACAGTTCACACACAGAATGCTGATGTTCTAATACCACTCATAAGATCATAAGTTTGGTATAATTCTCAATCTCCATTCCCCCCTTCCTCCATGGAAATCCCTCATTATATACGATTTGGAGACTTAACCACCATGGAGAGAATCTCTCATCAAATCCACTAAGAAAGGGATCTCTAAGATATTTAGGGAGAAAATATCTCTTAAGAATTTTGGGGAGGAAATATCTCTCAAGGATTTTAAGGAGGAAATATTTCAACCATCCATGAGATCCTCCACCTTCCCTAAAAAATAGGAAACCAAATGAGAGGTGGATTCTCACACTTAATTACTTTATTTTTTATGAATATTAATAATAATTCATGTGCACTTGATTCTCACACTTAATCCACTTCTTTTCCATGAATATTAATAATAATTCATATGTACTTGGTATTTCTACCTTCATGTAATATATCCCTCCTCTACATTGACTAGGGATTGTGACATAGGTTATTCCATGGTGTCAAAGTGTATACGACACTTATACGACACTTTACGACACTTAGGGCGAAGTACCTAGGTGTGCAAATTTCATGTGTAACAACTATTACCTTAAATGGTATGCTAGAAGATTATCATATGTTCATAACAAGTCTCGCAACAAGGGAGAAACATCCTATGTTTGAAGAACTGACATGTATTTTGCTAAAAGAGGAAGAGAGACGCGTGAATCTGAAGCCTTAAAATAATGATTTGGCACTGTGGTCAAATAAGAGATCTGCGAGAGGGAGATCAGGAGAAAGAGGTATTTCATGGAAGATAGGCGGTTCATGGCAGAGAGGCAGTTCATCGCAGAGAAGACAATCTCCAAATCAAGGTATGTAATCTAACATGACTGAATCAAAGAGTTGTTTTTATTGTGGTCGACCTAGACATATTGTTAAAGACTGTCGTAAGAAGAAAAGTGATGAGTCTAGGAACAAACCTAGATCACATTCAGGTCATTATGCAAACAAATCGTTAAATCATTCTCAGATTATTTATTGCTAGTGATGATATTGATGAACCCCCAAATTTTGATTCACATGATCTTAGACTATTTGTGTCTAATGCTGCTTTATCTGCTAAAACAGATGATTTTGATGTCTGGTTTGTGGATTCGGGAGCATCAGTACATATGACATGCAATAAGATGTGGTATAATAATTTTAAAGAAACACATAATGGAGCCAACATATATCTTGGTGATGACTGCTCTCATCAAATCATGGGATATGGAGACATTCCTATGACATTGCCGAATGGTACTATTTTTCACATTAGCAATATGGTCTATGTTCCAGAAATAAAGAAAAATTTGATCTCTGTGTCCACTATTACAGATCAGAACTTGAAGGTTGAATTCTTCAAGAATTATTGCATAGTGAAGGATCTACTGGAGCACTTCCAAACTGTTGCAACGAGAGTCAGAGTAGGAGGCCTATACAAACTTGATGTTACCAGCAAAGCACATCACACACTGACTTCTACACCTATGCCAACAAAGATTCTTTGGCATCAAAGGTATGGCCACATCAATCATCCTGATTTATTGTTATTACAAAAAAATAATATGGTTGAAGGACTTCCCATGTTAAAGAATGAGAAGGTTGCTTGTGATGGATGTGCATTAGGAAAGATGCACATAGATGAATTCCCCTATAATCTTGATAGGAAAAAGAGAGATGAGTTAGATCTTGTGCATACTGATGTTTGTGGGCCTATGCAAACTAGGTCTTTAGGAGGTGAATTTTACTTTCTATTATTTATTGATGATTACACGAGATACACATGGGTTTACTTCCTTAGATGAAAAAAATGATGTTTTCGAGTACTTTAAGGAATTCAGAAACATGGTGGAAAACTAGACAGGAAAATCCATCAAAATCCTCCATTCAGATCAAGGGGGAGAGAATAAATCAGGGGACTTCATCAAATATTGAAAAGATCATGGAATAGTACAACAGTTTGCAGTACCTCACACTCCACAACAGAACAGAGTCGCTGAAAGGAAAAACATAACTCTGGTAGAGTGTGCATGCAGTATGATGAAAGGTAAGAATCTCTCGAATGAATTTTGGGTTGAAGCGATAAATACTACAGATTATTTAAAGAATAGAAGTCCAACAAGGTGTCTTGATAATGTTACTCCTTTCGAAGCCTTGTATGGTTCCAAACCCGCAGTTCATAATTTGAAAGTATTTGGGTGTAAGGATTTTGCTCATATTCCAAAGGAGAATAGGAAGAAATTGGATGCTAAATCCATTAAATGTATTTTCATTGGGTACTGTTTTGAATTCAAAGCATACAATCTATTTTATCCTGCTACTCACAAAGTATTTTCAAGTAGAGATGTACTTTTCCATGAGCAGGAAGCAAGAAATCATAACGAAAACAATCATGAGGAATGGCATAGACTTCTTGATGAAGGATTTAAAGAAGAGAAACAATAGTAGCCACCAAAGAAACAACCACAACTGCAACGACAACAACAGCAGTAGCAAGAAGAACTCAGTGATATGGACAATTCCAGTAGTCACAGTTCACCTAGAAGCGAAGAGAGATCTTCAGAAAGTGGGGAGGAATATAATCATTTGAGAGGATCTTCATGACAGGTTCAAATGTCATAGAACCCATGATTTTTGATGAAGCCAATGAACATGATGAATGGCGAAATGCAATGGAAGAAGAATATGAATCTATAATGAAAAATAATACTTGGGAATTGACTGAATTGCCTAAACATAAAAATCCCATTGGATGAAAATGGATATACAAACCCAAATTTAAATCAGATGGTAGTGTAGACAAATATAAAGCTAGATTGGTTGCAAAGGGGTATTCACAAACATAAGGTATTGATTATGATGAAACATTTTCACCGGTAGATAAATTGAATACTATCAGAATGTTAATTGCTTTAGCTACAAAGTATCATTGGAAGCTACACGAGTTAGAAGTTAAATCTGTATTTTTGAATGGTGAGTTAAAGGAGGAAGTTTACCTTACTCAACCTGAAGGTTTTGTAGAAAAAGGGTGAGAACACTTAGTGTGTAAGTTAAAGAAATCATTGTATGGACTAAAATAGACACCTAAGTGATGGTATGAAAAGATAGAATCTTTCTTTCTTCAACAGGGTTTTATGAGGAGCAAATGTGATCCAAATCTGTATAACAAATTCAATGAGGGGCATATAGTATTGATTTCCTTATATGTTGATGATTTGATAATTACAGGAAATGCAAAGAAATTAATTGATGAAATCAATGAGCAGTTGTCAAAAGTTTTTGAAATGAAAGATCTTAGTGAGTTACATTACTCCCTAGGTCTTGAAGTTTGGAGAAATGCAGGAAGTTTTTGAAATGAAAGATCTTAGTGAGTTACATTACTCCCTAGGTCTTGAAGTTTGGAGAAATGCAGGCCAAACTTTTGTTTGTCAGAGTAAGTATATCAGAGAAGTACTTAAGAGATTTAAAATGGATCAGTGTAAGTCTTCTACTGTTCCCATGCAAAAGAATGCAAAACTTTCTTGTGATGACGGTTTGAAGGAGGTGAATGGCACTGTGTAGAGACAGATGATGGGTAGTTTGAATTATCTCACCACAACAATATTGCATATTATGTGAGTGTGTTAAGTCAGTTTATGGAAAAACCTCATGAAAGCTATTGGAATGCAGCAAAGGAAGTACTCAGGTATCTAAAAGGAACACTTGATTATGGTATTAAATATATTGATGCATATGATGTTGAGTTGAGAGGTTACTCTTTGATTGGGCTGGCAATCCGAATGATCGAAGATCAACCACTAGATATGTGTTTGGCATTGGATCCAGAGTTGTTTCATGGAGCAGTAAAAAGAAAGAAAGGAACCTACTATGATCAAATGTGATAATTAAAGTTCAATCAATATTGCGAAGAATCCTATTTTTCATGAAGGACAAAGCATGTTGAAGCTTAGTGTCATTTTGTTAGAGAAAAGTTGCAGTCAAATGAAATAGCTCTTATGTATTGTAATACTAGTGAAAATGCTACTGATATTTTCACTAAGCGTCTTGGAAAGATTAAGTTTGAGGTGTTTAGGGAGATGTTAGGTGTAGAAGTCAATCCATTCTCCATTAAGGGGGAGACTTGGAAATAATGTTGTAAGAGTGAGTTGTAAGTGTGTTCTAAGAGTCAATTCCTAGTTCACTGTCTATAGAGTCTAGTTGTCTGGTTTTCTTGCATGTAGAGTCTTTTCCTATATAATGATGTAATGAGTCTTCATTGAATAATATAGAAGTGACCGTGGGCTCAACTGTGTGTGTTTGTTTCTCATATTTTAAACTATTGGCTCATATCAAAACTTATTCATGGTATGTCTTACTCTGCTGAGGAGGCAACTTGGACAGTCTAGGTTTTAAATTCTAGCATCGACAATGAACAGCTGTGTTAGGCGTTTAAGATTTAGAAAATATTCACTAGAGTTGATATATATAAGTTCAGTCCTGTTTCTGCTTCTGTCCTCTGTAGAATCCTCCAGCTTCAAAGACAATTTCGAAATCTCATGGGGAACTGTTAATCTGTTGAATAATTGGCAAATAGCTCAACTCAATCTGGATCGATCCTCGGGTAAATTATTTCCTTTTAATCGAGATTCGAGATTAATTATTATATTGGATTTTTTTTTTAAGGAAAACTTTGCAGGGAAATTCGCAACGGAGGGAAAGTGTCAAAGAACTCATAACCCACAGAGCTTGTATTATTTTGTTTTATGAATTCTTGTTTCACCAGGTTCTGGTTTTCAGTCCATAAATCAATACCCTTTCGGCAGTGCGAGCATCGAAGTTAAGCTGGTGTCTGGAAATTCCGCAGGAACAGTCAGTTCATATTATGTAAGCCTCTATTTTGACGCAGGAAAGAAACCTTGCAGAAAGATTAGTTATGAATTGACAGTACTTAAACCTAATTCGGAACGTTGGTATTTTTCATTCAGATGTCATCAAAAGGATCTTCACACGATGAACTTGACATAGAATTTCTAGGAAACCTGTCGGGAATGCCTGTGGACCTACAAACCAACGGTTTTGCAAATGGTGTTGGGAATAGAGAACAAAGAATCCGTTTGTGGTTTGATCCCAGGGCGGACTTTCATAACTATTCAATTCTTTGGAACCACCAACAAATTGTGTATGTGCTTCAGTAACTGAAACGGAACTTCATTTAGAAGGTGAATTATATTTTTGCTCATTTCAGTTCCTGGTTGATTTATATATTTTACATATTGTGAGCAGATTTTGGGTTGATTCTACTCCTATCCGGGTATTCAAGAACAATGAAGCTGCGGGCATCGCATTTCCTAACAGTCAACCCATGCGGATCTTCTCCACAATTTACGATGCGGATAGCTGGGCCACAGACGGAGGTAGGGTTAAAATAGATTGGAGTCAATCTCCGTTTGTTGCCTCTTATCAGTCCTTTGAAATCAGTGCATGCAACGTGTCGTCTCATTCATCTCCGTCCCGTGCCAACAGTTGGTGGGATCAAACTGAATTTCAAAGCCTAAATCACTATCAACTGGATAGACTTCAATGGGTTCGCAAAAACTACTTAACTTACGACTACAGTGGGGATAGGGCAAGGTATGCTACGCCTCCGCCTGAATGTTCATTGAATCCCTAATCACCGCAGCTGAGTACAATCATTGTAGCGTAATTTGCGAGGTTTCATTTATGTAACAATAACTTATTTTGAAACGATATAGTAATCTCTACTAGTAAAATTTTCATACCGATCCATGAAAACAACTGGTTAATTGTGCGTCCTGTTTTCCTTTTAAATTGCAATACTGACTTGTTGGTTTCTTAATAATTGTAATCGCGGAGAAATGTTCCGAACTATGGACCAGAATTCTGTTTCCCGTCTTTACTATTTTCCATATACGGGCACCCTGCCAATCATAAAGCATTAATGAGTAACGTGATTAGTAAGTTTCTTTCAAATTTATGTTTTCATGTTCCCATTTTAGAATGGAAGTAAGCTAACGCTTCTACGTTTTGAAGCCCGATGGGACGTCTCGGGCACTGGGCTCCATCTCGTAGAACAGAGAAGGCTATCCACCATGCATCAACCCAATCATTGGGAAGCTGCTGCATGGTGTATTAATTGAGCTGCTGCATGCCCATCCCATGCCATATACCACGCACCATAAAACTCCGCATTTTATTTCACGGTGCGTTCATACATGACATGCATGGCATGATATTCCGCCATCCGGTGATTCCTTCAAACGACGTCTCCACCTCCTCCGTCAGCGATCAGGTTGACATGGACGTTGTACATCTAAACCATTAACGCTGCAGGTACCTTCCTAAACCATTCCGCATCCATTTAAATTTGAAATTTAAACTAGGCGCTTTTCAATTCAAAATTTGAAATTTAAACTAGGCGCGCTTCATTCGAAAGACAAACGCAGGTTACCTCACGGGAATAGAAATCAAGAATGATCTGCACTTCAGAGCCAGGCAGCGCCCATGAGAAAAGTTTTATGGCCCAATCCAGACAGCCTGTGCTGGCCTTCCCTCTGACGTAGTAGGTTGCGATTATGCAAGTCTTCATTTGAGCGAAGGAAGGAGCTCCACGGATATCTTCTCCTCAAAATTCAGGAGTCATGGTTGCAGCCAGCTAAGAATATCTGAGGGTTCTTTGATGAGAATTCAAGTTTGGAAAATCGTGTAACGGAATTCATGGCGCTTTGTTGAGCTCCAAACTCTACTGGCTCTTCGACTCATAAATGAAAGAACCTTCGTTCCCTTGCCTCGATGCGAAGCCATGTGCCAGTGCTGGGTTTTGTATATGCAAGTGAAAGAGATGCACTCTGGAGCAATCTCTCAAAGCATCCCTAAGGCTTGTAACTAAGCATTTCGAAGAAGCGCATAGTAAATAATTTAAAAAAACCATTGTTGCAGCTCAATGGAAAAATAGGTATATCATGGTCCTCTCCTCTCCTCTCGGTTTCACCGTTGTGTTCGGCGTTCGAATCTCAGTGTAGTCTGTCAAACATGTCGGAGACGCTCAGAAAACGAGGCCGAGAGCAAGGGGTTCTGCCGGATTCCATTGATGTATGAGAATCCAAACGCTTCAATGGTGAAGAAACATACCGGTTTTGTCATTTGCTGCAATTAGACAAAACCCCAGTTGAAGAAGAAGAATTCACTTCGAGTGAGGATTTCGTAACTGGTGTCATGAGAAGCGTGGAGGAAGAGATCAGCGCGACATGTTCCACTTTTTATGCCCCCAACTCGGAGGATAATTTGTCGGCCTCCGATATCTCTAGCAGCCAAAGCCTCGTTTCAGACTCAAGGATTGATCTGTGCTATCTCTTAGAGGCTTTGGATGATGATCTCGGCATTCCCTCAAGCCCTGTTCTGGACTTGAAGGACCAAGTCTGTCAATCTCCCAAGGAAAGCCTGTCCGCCGAGGGTTTTCTGGAAAAATCGGATTTGAAATGCCTCAGTGAAAATTGGCACTTCAAGGACGAGTTTGAAAACTATCAACAGTATGGATTGTATGAAGATCCCTGCAATGCGAGCGAGATGCACGATTATATGAACAGAGATTTATTTCGCCCAGACATATTTTTTGATGGGGGATTTTCTGCGGCATGGCCATTCAAAATTGTTGGATGCCCGTAATCAACGCAACAGCTCATCGGGATTGTATAATCACGTACTTCGATCTTATGCAAAATAGATATGGTTGTAATATTGATGCTCCGAACATTTCAACGTCCAGAAAAAATTATTCTTTGAATCCGTTGATAAACTGTGCAACACAATTTTCGCCATTGTAATCGACTTCTGGCATATTAAGAAGTTTTAACACCACCATTTTCTTGATTGACGCGGCCATACCATCGTCGATTTGTTGTGATCACCGCCATGCCTGATGGAAGAGATCATCGGTGTCGAACCATTTGCAAGGATCAATGCGGTGAATAAAGTGTGCTGGTATAAAGTAATAATCACAAAATGGTGATGGACGCTCCTATGTTATAACAAAGTTTAATTTTTAAGAGATTAAGGAAAAAATAAATAATGATGTAATAACATGTTTTAAATTATGAATTTGGTTTTCTCTCATATAAGTTTAAATTATTTAGAAAATGAAGTGTTTGTC
>SNQJ01S0024295.1:132672-150274 GCA_010110895.2 Picea sitchensis
ATGGTTTAATAATATTTTGTTAGTATTGGTTACATTAATATTTTTATATTAAATCCTTCAATAATATAAAAAGAATTAGTGTAATAAATAAGATGATAGTATTTATTTTTTGTTAATTTATAATTAAAATAGGTCTAAAAAAACTGAATTTTTTTTAAGAAAATCTTAATCTTATTACACAAATCTTGTAAAAAATTGATATTTAAAAAATAATATATAAAAAAATATGTTCGCATCTCATTAACTTAGTTTCCAAAATAATTATTAACCAACTTAAAATATCTAATGTATTATAACTCGAAACAAATGTTAACCATGATATATATGTTATCTAATTCTAGTTATTTTGAGAATTACATCTCAATTCAAGTTATCATACAATCTTTTTCAATTTATATTGGTTTTCTTATACTTATTTTCAAGAAGTGGTCTACTTTCACTATCACTTGATTGTTGTCCATGAATATGAATATGAGGTGTTTGTTTTTTTTATAATGCTTCACTAGGGCCAAGATTATATGTGAATTGTTCAATTTGTGCTCCATGTTCTTTTATCTTAGATGTGAATTGAACATACTATCTCACCAATATAAGACTTGCCATATGAGCATGAAATTTCACACTCATTTCCATGTATGGGATCCACTTAATTCTTCACTATTTTAAGGAGTTTGTGAATTGTGTTTGGGGGAGAAAACATAGTCTTGATGTGTTTTCTCTTTAGAATCCTAGCAATCTTGTCCACTATTCTTTGTATCTAAGGAAGTAAAACCTTCTACATCAACTCTTAATCTTTCAGGTTTTGACTTCTTATCTGCTTATACACCCTTCCAAAGACCCTCTCTATTTCACAACCTTCATACCCATTATCCTTAAATACCTGTGTAAGGTGATCACTCTCTCTATTTCACAACCTTGATGTCCATTATCCTTAAAGAACTGTGTAAGGTGATCACTCTCTTTCATAAGAAGTTCATCATCAAAGATTCTCAGAGCACGAGTTAGAAGTGTATTAAGAACCTCATATCTTTGTGAAGGGTGGTGATGGAAGTTAGCATAAAAATATTGCTCAATGTGGGTTTTCTCTCTATAAACCCAATGTGCAATAGAACCATCAGGTTTTCTAGCAATAAGAACATCTAGGAAAGGAAGGGATTTCATGGTGAATTTAATATGCGTTTATTTTTTGTTAAGATGTTTTAAAGACTTATCACGACTATTTTCCCAATGAATCCAATTGACATTGGTGTCATCCATGCATCCTACCGACCATTTTGGTTTTGAGAGGGGAATAATTACTTGAACATATTATTCAAATTGTTAGGGACAATTGTGACCCCATGGAAACAATGCAATTTTGTTCATAAATATCACCTTGAAAGATAAACAACATGGATTAGAGGAAAATCTAAATGAATTTTGTTTTCTTTTGTTCAATGATCCCTTTTACAACTTCAATGGCCTCATATTTAAGGATCATTATATAGAGTGACACAATGTCAGAGCTAAGAAGAATGTCATTATYGATGATACAAAGATCCTTAATTTTATCTCCAAAGAATACACAATCTTTGACGAAGGAATGTGTGTGCCCAACAAATAGTATGAGCTTACTTGCTAAATATTTGTAAGAGCATATGTTGGGGATTGAAAAGTGTTAACTATCTTTAAAGGGATGTTTCTCTTATGAATCTTGGGAGGGCATAAATTCTATGAAATAATGAGTTACTAAGGATGATCTTATTCCTAATATCGTCGTTAATCAAGGAACCTCTGATACCCTTTGTTTGATCCTTCAAAATCTCATTCAAGGGATTTTTATTTTAAGTGTCCCCTATAGCACCCACTTGTGTCTAAATGCTCGTGTGTCTTTTACATAATCAAACTTGTTCATAACAATTATCATTTTTTCTTTATCAACTTTAAAGATAATTATATTAGGGTTATCACTCAACCATTCTCATGGTTTCATAGGGTTATCATTCAACCTTCTCATGGTTTCATACTCACTTTTTCTTACGTTGGGTGGCTTTGAAGGTCCCAATGCAATAGGACAATCCTAATGAATCTTTTTACAACTTCATTGAGAAGATGCTTGATATGATCTCAATGCTAAATGTAATGTCATCCAAGGGAATTTTCCTTGGTGCAATTACAAAACCTAAACCATGTTCCAACAAACCAATAGTGTTTTCTTCTAACCAATGGCCAAAGAGATTGACCACATTCTTCTCCTCTGCCACCAAAGTGGATGACAAATGATTTGCTGTAATCCATCCTTCTTAAGAGCCATTCACATGGAGAAAAACTAAAGTCAAGTTCCTAGCACCTTCTTGGTGGGACAAGTCAACTATTGTAATAGGTGAGTTGATGCCATTCATGTTTGATCCCGTTCTCAAAGCATTTGATAAAATCATATTATGGTTGATGAAAGATTTATCATCGAATACATAGTGGCCCACTTTGCTTTCATGAATGAAATGACATGACATGAAACTAAATGTTACGCATCCCTGTCAACTTTCTTCCTTACAAAAATGGGGATCGGATTCCTGTGATCAGCTGTCAGCCAGACATTTAGAAAATTGGTACAATGGAGAAGCCAATTTGGCATATGAATCCAACGATGCCTAATCCATTCAATAGAGTGATTATATCTTTGCACATTTATGTGAAAGAGGCTTCCTAGTTGGATGCATATATTTTCCATATCATATTCTAATAAAGTTCCCTTAGGATATATTGGTTAACCATTATCGTCTGAATCCATGTGGGCCTTTTAATTCTCAATTTTTATCAAAGATAACAATGGAATCTACAACTTCATGTTTTCTTCAGTATCATCTGATATCAATGAATCGACACTTTTACGTTGTCTTCATTATCTCATCATATGTGTTTATATGAGTCGACACTTTGAATTTTAGATTAGTCATGCTATAGGTGGTAGTCGCATGCCTTTATACCAATATACTGATTCCAACGATGGAATGTAGTTCTTCTCCAAGTTCTTACCCAAGTTATTCTTCTAGGTAGTGTCCTTCGTAGTGTTCTTTCCTAGGTCATATAGGTCTAGGCTCTTCCCTAGTAGGTCCTTTCCCTGGTAATTTCATCCTACCCTAATACTAGTGGGTTCTACCATAATAGGTTATCCAAAGGAATCATCCAATTTTTCCAAACCCTTGGTGGAATAAATGAAATACCAAACTCAAGTTTTGGTGCAAAGCCTAATGGTGCAAGTGATGCTGGTGCTCGGTCAACTCTACACACTACTGATGTACAAAAAGTAGGAACATGTATATATGTGCAAAATCTCGAAACAGGTGGTAGGGATGCTAGGATAGGAGAGAAGTTGCTACTTGTGTTGCTTCAATAGGTTAAATTGGTGCTCCAACCGGTGCTTTCACTAGTTTTGGTGGATTTGGAACTATATATCCTACTAGAACTCCAACTGGGTATGGATATGAAACTTCTACTGGGTGCCAACTAAATTAATTGTTGCATTATAAACTCGATCTATTGCTTAAAAAAATAGCTAAGAAGATGATGTCCTTTATATAGCCTTTTCTTACTCTCTACTTATGGTACTAGTAGTAGTGGTGTTATTTTGCTTCTGGAACTATAATTGCAAACCTATAAAAGGAGAGCCACAAATTTGCAAATTATAAATGAAAGCATGGCCTAGAAAAAGGAAAAAAGAGGTTTGGAAAAAGGTGGCATGAAAATATTGGGTAACTCAAGAGAAAGAGAATCGTCCATAAAGGCACTCATAGAGATGGATTTATGACACCATAAGCCATGAAGTAAGCCCTCAACCATATCATTTTCCAACTTACTCTTGGTGGGGTTTTACTTTCCCTTTTCACTCTTCAAACCTATCTCTCCACCTAGGTTATTTTATTTCATGTCTAGGTGGCACACCTAATAGGGATGGATGAAGACCCTCCCATACTTAAACTTGGTAACTCACATGGGTTCCTAGGCTGGTGTGATGCTTGAAGGGGATACTGAAGTGATTTATCTTACATGGCTTATATATTAAGTTGCAACTTACTTTGTATGTTGCAAGGACTGATGTCTCTTATGAACTTTGGCTAACCATGTTTTATACTTTGGATTTTTTAGGATACCCCTGACATGGTTCTTGAGGGACATCCTTGGCTTGTACCTAGGACACAAGGTTTGATGTCTCTTTTTAGGATGCCCCCGACATGGTTCTTGAGGGACATCCTTGGTTTGTACCTAGGACACAAGGGTTGGTTCATTTATCTTCCATGCTACTAGAAATATTAGTTACTTGAGTTTCCATCCATATGCATCTCTTTTCATCTTCATCAATCAGTCTTCATCGATTATATTCTTCCATTTCTATGGAATACAACTACTTCTTAACCCTTCTTGTGTCAATATTGGGATCAACAGTTTATAACTCTCCCATAAAATTTGTTTTCTAAGTCGAGTAAGCATATATTACTTTTAAAACCACCAAACAAAATTAAACATGTTTTGATACTAATATGATCTATAAACCACATTGGTTGTTCCAACAATAAGCTCACAAATATAGATATAAACTTAAAACACCTACAATGAGTCTATTCACGACTATGTGACAATCCTTTTGTATTCTTTTAGCACTTTAGTCGAAATAAAATAACAACATTCATACTCTTTAACTACTAAGACATATGAAATGGACTACAATAGGAAGATACATAATGGAACATAAATATTTCTTATTCTGGAGAAACTCAGTATGGGAAAACTAGAACTACAATGAAGGACCTTAATTTCATCTTCTTATATTATTGAGATAACAATATATAATACAATGTACAAATATTTTCAAGCTTACTGTGGAGCTATGAGACACTATGGTATTCTACATTCCTCTACAATATGCTTTGGTCTCTCTACTATGTTAGCATCTCCTCCAAACTCTTTCTTATGAATGTAACAATTGGTGGCTAGTGAAAAGGTGAATCCTCTTCTCTCCTTCTACTAGGAATTTGATAGCTAGAATCAATTCATTAGGGTTTACTTGGCTTCAAAAACGCTTATTGGAACCTCCATGATGCTACTAGAAGTATCTAGTAGATTTATCCATGTTACTAACTCCATGTATTCAAATTATGGTGAATTGGACATGGCTGTCACTTGGACTGTGTGGGAAATATTTGATTGTTTCACCTTGTTAGGGACTGAACTTTCTCATATGAAATTCATTTTAGGTGCATGATAGCTTGTTGGAAAGTTGCATCGGCGAGAAACAAAATGCTGGATGTGGCCTAGGTTTGGCTCTATGAGAATCCTATGTTTCCACGATGCTAAAAAAATAATGTTTAAGGCCTAAAAAATGCATTGGAAGTTGTAGAGTACTTGAAACAACAATGTTTACTTGCCAGGAACCTATCCTCAGGAAGGGCTTGGTGACCCTTTTGTTACACATCAAAATTCCTCACTCCGATAATGTCACATTCTCATTGTCGACTTTGCTCTAAGTATCGTATGGTTTCATTCTCGCTCAAGTGTTGCATCGTAATATACACTATGAAAACACTTGATACAACCCTAAAACATGTTAGAAGAATATTCTATATCATAAAACAATCAGAAAAAAGGTTTTTTCTATAAGAATTGGTCATCTTGATGTAACCTTTGGGAAGATCAATGCTCCCCTTCTCATATGCAGGGAGCGCTAGAGCTCTTTGTCCATCTCATAAGGATCGTTACAATGATCTTTTTCCCATTATAAGGGAGCGTTGAATTGGTTGAGCAAGTCTTGGAAGAAATCCATTTTTCTTATAAATACAACTATGTATGGATCGAGTTGGTTTCGCTCAAATCTAACCCTTAGGTCGGATCTAAGGGAGATGTCACAACTATTGGAGCCATATCTTCAACTAATCCTAAATATAACCAAGGTGGTTGAGCCTCTCAAAGGCTATAAATGGAGGGATTCTCATGTACTCTGTTCTCTCTGTGATATGCGATTTTGCTCTCCGTGAAATGCGCATATACCTAAGAGATTTCAGATATATGCATTTTGTTTTCTATATATGCACATTTCTATAAGACAAAATGTGCATATACGGAAGCTCTATATATGGAAGAGATCTTCTATATATGTGCATTTATGGAAGGAAAAAATATGCATATACGGAAACCAAAATGCGCATATATAAAAGAGAGCTTCCATATATGTGCATTTTGTTTTCTGTATATTCACATTTAGCCAAAATGCTACTCTACAACTCTATATAATGGAAAAGAGCTTCAGATATAAGCAAGATATGGTTTCCGTGAATGCACATATACCTGAAGAAAGATGATATATTTAAGAGAGCTCAA
Source organism: Picea sitchensis (assembly GCA_010110895.2). Lineage (NCBI taxonomy): Eukaryota > Viridiplantae > Streptophyta > Pinopsida > Pinales > Pinaceae > Picea > Picea sitchensis. Next base: position 139,024 of record SNQJ01S0024295.1, read on the forward strand.
AGATACATTTACTCGAAGAAACAATGCATATACCTAAGCCAAAATGTGCATTTACGTAATCTATCTTCCATATATGTGCATTCTATATTCTCAGATATACAAGATTTTGGCTTCCAGAAATGCTTATATGGGAAGCTAATGTGCATTTACGGAAGCTATCTTCCATATATGTGTATTCTATATCTCAGATATGTGGCATTTTGGCTCGTGAATGCGATATACTCTGAAGCTGCACCCTATATATACTAAGATCTATATAGAGAGAGCTCAGATATGCACATTTTGATTCCGAATAAAGATATACCTAAATATCTTTCAAGATATGCGATTTTGGCTTCCCATATATGCACATTTACTAAGTAGTGAAAAATGCATATACGTAAGCCAAAATGTGCATATATGAGTTTTACAGATCCTTGGACACCTACTACACTTAGAGGGGGTGGAATGAGTGTGGGCTCTTTTTCCTAAAACTTCCTCTTGCAAAAAAAATCAATTAGCATTCAACATTTATTCATTACCCATTGTTGTCATTTATAACCAGCTAGATGTGAGCACATATCAACAACATATATCAGCAATATATCATCAATAATCTATCACCACAATGAACACAAGAACACAAGATGTATGTACAATTTTCTTTTATTACGGACTACAACTCTTGGGGTTTATCAAGAATAACTCAAATAGGAGTACAACTCTACAAGAGCACCAACTCTATGAAAGATCACTTTTGCATTCTCACACTAACCAGATGAGACAACAACTTCTACATAATCAACTGTACCATAAACAAGAGCATCAACCATGCACCAACTCAGGCTAAACAACCCAGAATCAACCCGTACTCATAAACAAGTGTATCCAACCATGTACCGGGTGCATATACCAATCATGTGTCAACTACTCATCAACAATGACTCATCAATATGTACCAACATCATCAATTCATACACTCCATGTATAAAGCTAACTCATCAATTGCTTGTTTCAACCATGACTAGCTTTGGATTAGTCAACAACCCTAACTTGAAATAATCATAACTTGGAAAATTGTAATGAATAAAGATCTAAACTCCGATACACAATGTTCTTTAGTGTGTTTTTATGAAATTTCTCCAAGGACACTACTGGAACCTCTCCTTTAAAGGAGTTATAGCAAAATGACATACCTTGCTGAATTCTAAATTATTCTAGAAAGTTTAATTCTCAGATCGTGCCCCAAGAAAAATATTTGATGAATAGATATGAAATGTTACAATGAATAATACAGACTGTACAACCAACACAATTGGTCTCACTGAATTTGATCTGTTATGAAGAATTTTTTTTTTTTTTTTTTTTTTTTTTTTTTTTTGACTAGTTTTAGGACTAGCCACAAACCCTATTTCTCCACGGAGTGTAACTCCAAAACTACAACGACCCACAAGCTGAATTTTTAACCACAGATACTATTATGTTTTCTCACTTGCATAGCAATTTCAGGATTCGAACTTATAGAAAAAAATTATAGCGAGAATGGTGAGATGACCAGAATAACATACCTTAGAAAGCACCACATCAAAAAGAATTTATCCTTCCTTTCATTTCGGCCTTCTTTCATTCAGAATTTCGTCTTAGATATCTTTTGGTTACCTCATCACCTATAGATCTTCAATATCCTCAAGTGTTCCACACAAAAATGCTCAAGAAGCCTCATAAGCAGCTCTCCATCAATACTCCAAAATATATTCCTACAAGAAGCTCTCCATTGATCCACAAAAAGGAGGATCTACAAGAGACCATTTCTATCTTATTTATAATTTCATCCTTTAGGTTACTTAACCCATTTTAGCTCACTTAACCCATTTCTAAGTCACTTAACCTATTTTTCTTATTTTAGGGTTAACCACTTTCAATAAATAGAAAGTTCCTCCAACACTTTAACATTTAACAAATATTCCTTCTGATTTTGTCACCTTTACTTTATCATTTCTTGATTTTAAGCAATTCTTGATTATTTAAATAATGCACCTTGAATTTGTCACTTTAATTTATCATTTAAATAATATTAACCCATTTCTAGGCTTATTAACTCCATTTTCCTATTTTGCTAACCACTTCTTTCCATAAATATTCCTTCTTGATTTTGTCACCTTACTTTTATCATTTATTGATTTTGTCACTTTTCTTGATCATTTAAATAATCCACCTGAATAAATACATAACCCATTTCTAGGTCACTTAACCTATTTTCCTTATTTTTAGGATGAACCTTCCATAAATATTCCTCTTGATTCTCACCATTTTATCATTTCTTCTTTTAGTCACTTTGACTTCTTTGACTTTGGGGGCTTCAAGCCTTCAATGTGAGGGTCCTTCATCTTCTATAAGGCCATAACTCTCAAACCACTTAGGAGTTATGCAAGTGACATTCCACATACCACTAAATGGTATGACAAGCACTATCTATCTAGGATAGTTTCCCAACAATTTGATCTTCATCTCGTTATTCCCTCATACAAGCATGGGTCCTCCTAACCTTTCTTCTAGGATACCTCAATCCATAAAGCATCTTCCCCACAGGGCTTACCATAAGGGGACCACTTGGAGTTCATCCGTTTGTACACCTTATCAATCACATAAGACAATAACAGAGCATGGGTCCTCCAACCATTTCTTCTTAGGGATAACTCATCCAGAAAGCTGCCTTCCTGGGAGGGGTTTCACCATAAGGGGGACCACTTGGAGTTCATCCATTTGTGCACCTTATCAATCATGATAAGACAATAATGAGTCATCTATACATTTTTCAACAATGCATCATATACCAATGGAACCAATCGATCCATTCATCATGTGTCGACAACTCATTGATCCATCTTCATTTATGTACTCTCATCAAGGACAATACATATTATTTTACATAAATCATCACCAATCAATCCTTTGACATCAATCAATCACTTGACATCAATCAATGACATCAATCATCAAACCATTGACTGGAATGACAACAGTATCCTTAACATCTTTTGTATATATAAGATTATGGGAGCTAGAATGCGATATATACCTAAGAGAGATTCCTGTAGATATGCATTTAAGGAAGGAAAATGCACGCATATTCCCGAAGCCAAATGTGCATTTACGGAAGCCAAAATGCGATATACGGGAGCGAGGTTAAATAAGTGATATAATCAAGGAATGCATATACCTAAGCTCTTCCTCAGATAAGATTTTGAGCCTCCGTAAATGCGATTTTGACTCCGTGATATGCATTTTCCGTGATATGTACATTTTCCTTTTGTATATGTGCAAGAGAAGACAATGCATTTTAAGCCCCATTGTAGCTAAACAAAGGCTCAAGTGTGAAGGCCTAAGTTTCTCATGTGGAAGAGGGGAAAATATCATGATCATGAAGACCACTTTGTGAAGGTGAAAGACATGGACAAGTTGGCCTACTCATTAGAATATAGAGCAATAGTACGTGAAGGTGGAAACCCACTACCACTTCAAACTCCTTCTTGTGGAGGATTGCAAAAGAAAAGTGATGAAGAAAGTTCAAATACTTAGCATGCTTTAACAGTTAGAGGAAGTGACAATCCAATGTCTAGAGTAAGAAGGAGAAGAAGACTAAGAGGTCTGCATCAAACAAGAAATCCCTTGTTTGTTATGGTAGAGCTTCTCAGATAAGCATTTTGGATTCTCAGAATGTGCATATATGTAAGCCAAAATGCACATATATAATGAAGCTCTCCAAGATAACATTTTGGCTCCCAGCATATACCATTTCCTCCCACATCTTTGCCCTCTGCCATTTCATGAAGTTATGACAACACATACTAAGATAGATTTTCAGATAGTAAAGATTTTGCTTTCTGTAGATATGTGCATTTACGGCTTCTCAAAATGCGATATTTAAATATCTCTTCCATATGAGCTTCCATATATGCATTTTGGCTTCTATAAACAAGCATATACAAAAGCCAAAACGCACATATATACAAAAGCCTCCTTCCTGTGATATAAAGATTTACGAGCCAAAATGCACATATACAGAAGCTCTCTTTCATAAATGAGCATTTACACTTCCGTATATGCACATGTTTTCCTTCCGTAGTTTCCCTCCATATATGCCATTCTTGGGAACGTCTCCATGTGGTTTTGAGTCGAGTGCATGTCTGGCTCTTGTCAACCCGCGAACCTGTCACATCAGGAACCACCAGTATGTATATATACTTAGTATATATGTCGATATATATTCTTAGTATATATACCAATATATATACTAGGAATATATGTCGGTATATATACCAGTGTATATACTTTTAGTATATATACCGATATATATACTTAGTATATATACCGATATATATACTTAGTATATATACCGATATATATACTTAGTATATATACTGGTATATATATGCATTATATATATCGGTATATATACTAAGTATATATACTAGTATATATACCGGTATATATATATATATATGCTCTCTTCCATATATGCGCATTCTTGGGAACGTCCCTATGTGGCTTGATGAGTGGCGGTTCGGGTTTGTCGAACCTGTCACATCAGGAACCACCAGTATGTATATATACTTAGTATATATGTCGATATATATTCTTAGTATATATACCGATATATATACTAGGAATATATGTCGGTATATATACAAGTATATATACCAGTGTATATACTTTTAGTATATATACCAATATATATACTTAGTATATATATCAATATATATACTGATATATATACTTAGTATATATACTGGTATATATATGCATTATATATATCGGTATATATACTAAGTATATATACTAGTATATATACTTGTATACTCAGTGTATACCGGTATATATATACTGAGTATATATACTGGTATATATACTGAGTATATATACTAAGTGTATATACCGGTATATATACTAAGTATGTATACCAGTATATATATCGATGTATACTAGGTATATGTGTTGGTATATATACTTAGTATATATACCGACACACACACACACACACGCACACACACATATTAATCTATTTTTAAGGTCACGACCAAGCCAAACACCCAATTAGTGTATGTGATCCCCTTGTTTGTGGGACAAGGGAACCCCCCTTGTTTGTGTACTTAATATATATATATACATAGTATATGTCGATATATATATATATATTTAGTATATATACTGATATGTATATATACTGATATATATATCGACATATATACCTAGTATATATACTTCTATATAGACTGACATATATACCTGGTATATATACTAAGTATATGTACTAAGTATATACACATACTTATACATACAGCCCGAGTGGGCCTAATGGTTAAGGATATGTGTTTCTTCCTAAGAGGTCACAAGTTCAAATCAAAAGGGGATTAGTTTATGTATACCTTCGTAGACTTTACCAGTCAAATCGTTGGACGAAGGGGGTCTCATACACCAATTTGGTGTCTAGCTTGGTCGTGACCTTAAAAATAGATTATTATTATTATTATTATTATTATATATTGGTGTATATATACTTAGTATACATACATAGTATATAATTAGTATATATAGAGATACATATACTTGGATCTTGGTCAGATCAACATGCACACCATGCTCATATACAATGTTTGAATGTGCACACCATTTCTGTTTGAATTTGCCTATGTAGGCCCCCATGGACGCAGTTTAGAACCAGATTTCACTTGGATTCTTTGATACCCATATTGGTTTGCAAGTTATGGAAGGTATTTGTGAACTCCAACATTGTTTATTCCCTCTCCTTATGCAATGTGGTCCATCTCGTGTACTGGTCACCATAGTTTCCAACATGGTAATATTGTTCCTTGATGGAATCCATAAAATATTCCCAAGTGGGCTCAACCCCAAATATTCTAGACTCCTCACTGGATTTTTTCTCACAGTAAGTCTCGACCCACCAATGTTTGACATGGGGACCACCTTAAGGAGCACAAAGGTGATCTTTTCCCTATTGGAAAAATTGTTGATAGAGAAATAACGTTTTAGTAGATTTAACCACTTTTCCAAAGCATCCAAATCTATTTGACCTTCATATATGGGATTATCAAAATTAAGTTGCACCTTAAAGGGGGTGGCACCTCTAAAGTCGCCGCTTGATGAAGATGCATCTGTTCTTGTCGACAACTGTCAATGGATTTGGGAAAAATGAACCATCAACTTATTCCTATGTTTCGCAAGAACTTTCACAAGCAACAACTTAAGAGGATCTACTACTCCCTCATCACTCTATTATTTTTCCATGGGAGGCTGCTTGGGCTGGAACGAGTGGTTGTCCTCAAGAGAATATAGCTTGAGAATCAACTCTCTATACCTTCATCTTGTTGGGGACGTGCACTAAGAAATGACAGAGAGTAGACTACTCTAATACCATTGATGATGAAGAAGAAACCCTAAATAATTGGTTAAGAACAATAGAAGACAAGTCAGCTAAAGAGAATGATTTGTATTAGGTTATTAGCCTCCAAGAGAAGAAGTTGGTTGAAGGAAATATTATATACTAAAGAATTAACACCCACAATGAGAAATCGGCCCAGGCAGTCTGGCAGAAATAATATAAATACAGGAGGTCAGTCTTCATTTTGGACAGACTTCTTAGAACTACAGAAGTACACTTATGCACACTGCAGTTGGTTAGTTTGTGCGCAAGTCCTGGGAGAAGTTGTTGCCGACAGTTCTGCAATCTGTATTTTCGGTTTTCTGGGTTTGGACTCTCTGATCAACTTTTGTTATTCTTTCTTGGGGTGCTATCCTTGGAGAGAGGTGCACCACCTTTGTTTGGCTATTAATCCTAGGGTTTTCTTCCAGAATCTTTCTCTGTCAAGGTTAAGGTGCTCGGGGGTGGCTTTGGCCTATGGTTGGGTGACAATATTGTTATATTGTCTATGGTTAAATGAGCACATCCATTATATTCTAACATATATGTCAGTATATATACTAAGTAAATATACCTAGTATATATACTTAATATAGTATATGTTACTAGGTATATATGTCGATATATATACAAGTATATATACTTGTATATATATCGATATATATACTAAGTATATATACCGGTATATATATACTAAGTCTATATACCAATATATATACAAGTGTATATACCAATATATATTGACATATACTAGGTATATGTGTCGGTATATATACTTAGTATATATATCGATATATATACTATAGATACATATTGAGGCCTCCATAATGGTTGGGGGATGAAATCAAGGGCCTTAGGCCCTTAATGAAGCTTCGCATGGTTGATGGCCATGGAAGAGGTCTCTTTCCATCACTCATAGCCTATGTAGAAGATCTTTGGATTCCAACTAAGACTATGATGGTGGTTAGGAGGTATTACACACCACAGATTGGCCTTAGAGCCTTCACAATAGTTGGGGGATGCAAACATTAGACTTAGGACTTGAATGAGTCCTCTCATGCTTGACGCACATGAACAATACATCCAACCACTGATCATAGCATTTGTAGGGGATCTTTCATCTATCTATGGTATATATGCTTAGTATATATACCAGTATATATACTTAGTATATATGTTGGTAAAGTATATATACTGACACATATACCTAATATATGTCGATATATACCGATATATATACTTAGGATATATGTCGGTAAAGTATATATACCAGTATATATACTAGGTATATATGTCGGTATATATACAAGTATATACACCGGTAATATACTTAATATATATACCATTATATATACTAGTATATATACATCGTTATATATACTTAGTATATATACTGGTATATATACTAGGTATATATGTCAATATATATACAAGTATATATATTGGTATATATACCTAGTATATATACCCTTATATATACCATTATATATACTTAGTATATGTACTAGTATATATATGTAGTATATATGAGTATATATGTCGGTATATATACTAAGTAAATATACTTAGTATATCTACTTAATATAGTATATATACTAGGTATATATGTAGGTATATATAATGATATATATGCTTCTATATATATCGACATATATAACTAGTATATATACCAATATATATACTAAGTATATATACCAGTATGTGTACTAAGTATATATACAATTATATATATCGTTATATAAACTAAGTATATATATCGATATATATACTAAGTATATATACCGGTATATATACAAGTATATATACCAGTATATATATATATATATATATCGACATATACAAGGTATATGTGTTGGTATATATACTTAGTATATATACCGATATATATACCATAGATACATATTGATGACTTCACAATGCTTGGGGGATGAAATCAAGGGCCTTAGGCCATGAATGAAGCTTCTCATGATCGATGGCCATGGAAGAGGCCTCCTGCCATCACTCATAACCTATGTAAAATATCTTTGGATTCTAGCTTGACTTGTTGAGAGTCAACCTTTCTCCTAGATAGGGTGGCATCCCTCTTTCAATCCTATCAGGGTCCCAGCTACAATTATAAGATTTGTTTTGTGTTCATCCAAAAAATGAAGGTTGGGTACTTTATATGTCCATTGTGGTCTCCAAGGAGTGAATGCTAGGAGGAGGTGAGCCTGACAGATAAATGAACCAACCCTTGTGTCCTAGGTACAAGATGAGGATGTCCCTCAAGAACCATGCCAGGGGCATCCTAAAAAATCCAAAGTATAAAACATGATTATCTAAAGTTCATAAGAGACATCGGTCCTTAAAACACACAAAGTAAGTTGCAACTTAAGATATAATCCATGTAAGATAATTCACTTCAATATCCCCTTCAAGCATCACACTAGCCTAGGACCCCATGTGAGTTACCAAGTTTAAGTATGGGAGGGTCTTCATCCATCCCTATTAGGTGTGCCACCTAGACATGAAATAAAATAACCTAGGTAGAGATATAGGTCCAAACAGTGATAAGGGAAAGTTAAAACCCACCAAGAGTAAGTGCGAAAATGATATGGTTGAGGGATTACTTCATGGCTTATGGTGTCATAAATCCATCTCTATGAGTGCCTTTATGGACGGTGCGCTTACTCTTGAGTTGCCCAATATTTTCATGCCACCTTTTTCCAAACCTCTTTTTTCCTTTTTCTAGTCCATGCTTTCATTTATAATTTGTAAATTTGTGGGTCCCCTTTTATAGGTTTCCAAGATTTAGTATTACTTTTTTTGGACTAGGGTGAGCACTGAATGAGTATATCTCAAGTTGGAATGGATTTTGGTGGTCCTACTTTTCTATGTTCACTTTCTTTTGTAGCATCATTTTCTTATTCTTTTATAATAGGTGAGAAAAAACATCCAGGCCTTCAGCCCCTCTTCTCATGAGAGAATGGGCCATAACCAAAGTTTAGTACAATATGAGAGGATTCTAACAGCAGAGGAAGTAGCTGCAATTCTAGTTCTAGAAGCACAATATCACGACTACTACTAGTACCATAAGCAGTGAGTAAGCAAAGGCTATATCAAGGACATCATCTTCTTAGCTAGTTGTTTAAGCAATAGATCCAGTCGATAATGCAACAATTAATTTAGTTGGCACCCAATAGAAGTTTCATATCCATACCCAGTTGGAGTTCTAGTAGGATATATAGTTCCAAATCCACCAACACTAGTGAAAGCACCAATTGGAGCACCAATTTAACCTATTGAAGAAACACAAGTAGCAACTTCTTTCCTATCCTAGCATCCCTACCACCTGTTACGATATTTTGCACATATATACATGTTCCTACTTTTTGTACATCAATAGTGTGTAGAGTTGACCGAGCACCAACATCACTTGCACCATCAGGCTTTGCACCAACACTTGAGTTTGGTATTTCATTTATTCCACCAAGGGTTTGCGAAACTTGGATAATTCCTTCAGATAACCTATTATGGTAGAACCCACTAGTATTAGGGTAGGATGAACTTACTAGGGAAAGGACCTACTAGGGAAGAGCCTAGACCTAGATGACCTAGGAAAGAACACTACGAAGGAAACTACCTAGAAGAATGCCTTGAGTAATAACTTGGAGAAGAACTACATTCCATCGATGGACTCGGTTTATTGGTATAAAGGCATACGGCCACCACCTATAGTATGACTAATAGTTCCAGTAGTCGTGGTTGGAAAAGCACCTATTGTTTTTGTTGATCCAATAATAAACAAGGGAAGGGGAGAGAGACATGCAGGAACGAGGATCCATGAGTTCTGTTCCAATCCATTGGGATGCCTTAACATTAACACACCACCTAGAAGATAGCTCATGGTTGTGCTCTTGCCAATTCTATAGAGCCTCTTTCAAATCAGTATAAGAGGAACAAATACTCCTCCAACTAAAAATCCCATTTGCAGTGGGGTTCACATACTAATCCCTCATACATGTTGTTATATTATAAAGCTTCTCTACCATGGATTCTTCAAAGGAATTATCTATAGGCTCTGTGTAACAAGGGCCTTGGTATGGATCAAGGGATTGTACCACTTGAGTTCCATCGGCCTCAAAAGACATTTGCCCTTCTTCAAATTAATGATCACATCATTGTCGAATTCCCATTCGATCCCCAACCCAACAAAGATGGGTATATATCTTTTTCGTCCATTATCTCGATTACCTAAAAATCTGCAATTGTCTTTACCTCGACAAGAGAAAATAAACTTATACGTTCTCCAGCCTTCCAATAGGGAAAATCCTATATTAGTTGGCCAATCACAACTGGATCGATGAGTAAACTAACATGCACCATCATCTCCCATGATTTCTTAGGCAATATATTACCATCAATCCCAAGCATAACATCCCTGATCAACCTTCCAATAGGGAAAATCCTATATTAGTTGGCCAATCACAATTGGATCGATGAGTAAACTAACATGCACCATCATCTCCCATGATTTCTTAGGCAATATATTAACATCAATCCCAAGTCTAGCATAACATCCCTGACCTCATAATCCATAATCTGAGCATCTAATATGAATTCTCGTCCTGTTCGAACTTTCTTCTTATTCCCTACCCTCTGAGTATGCCTTTAAGGAAAGGGGGTGGGGGGTGGGGGGTGGACTAATAGGAGGTAGGTAATACTCGACTTCTTCAATCAATTGTTTAAATGAGGTCCACAACCTCCTAGTTAGATGCTCATCATCCAATACCCTAACAAATGCCTTAAACATATCATGGATAACTTCCATAGAACCTTCCTCACTACGATGTA
>SNQJ01S0024295.1:156589-178269 GCA_010110895.2 Picea sitchensis
TTGAGTTGGTGCTCAATTATAGATGATGTACGGAACTTAAAAGACTGCCTATCATTTCGAGGAAGAAGAGGTTTTCTCCCTTTATGGGTTTCCTCATGAAAATCTGTCTCTGTGTATATCTTATGTGTGATTGATGCTCATTATTTTATTTTCCATATGATGTATAATGTTGATGATCACTTGAAGAAAGATTAAGAATTTATTAATGGACTTAATATTGTTTAAGCATAATAACAACTGATTCATCCCCCCTCTCAGTTGTCTTAGTAATTTCAACACTGATCAATTTGATACCATGTATATGATGGTTTTTGGATGACCACTAACCAATTGTGACACTTTTAGGTGTCCAATAGCATCCCACTGTGTAATGTGTATGATTCAATTGCAAGTCATTGAACCATAATTCTGCCAAAGTCTGTTATCTCTGGAAAATCTCACTATGTAATTATGTGAGCTAGGATGCATGCAATTTTTTCACTTAATGTAAACTCCAATCTAATGAGAGTGAACCAAGAGAAGTGAATAAACTTCTAGTCTGACACATCCCTGATAATTCCTGACAACTCAATCAAATTCCAAGCTGCAATGCAGAAGGATCCTCTTGTCCTCTGCTAGGTCGAATGATTGTCTATGTGAACCAAAAGTCCACATCATTTCTCTCAAAATCAAAATCAACATCCCAATTATGTATGATTCAACTTAAACTTATCTAACCATAATTCTGCTAAAGTTTGTCATCTACAGACCGCAGTTGCCCATTTGGAAAATTGCATGCCCATCTGGCATACTTGATGTTTGTTGTTGTCAAAACTTTTTGTCTAACAACGATCTTCATCATCAATTCCCCCCTTTTTTAGCTGAAAGGAGAGACCACAAGTGGTTTCATGAACCATCATCACTGGAATTTTGAACTCTGCCCCTTAAGATGCATGAGAGTTTCATCATTGTACTCTCTCCTTTAATGCTCAACAGAGTACCATAATTGTTCCATTTGAGTACATCGCAAAGTGGGCATGCAAAAAAAACCACATGTTATCACATCTTGAGGGCCATGCTTGAAAGCTACGCCATAAGGGGACCACTTATGTGAGGTACAAAAATGTTATGTGCTACAATACTAGTCATTACTCAATATTGAACTCTTCGGTAAGACTTATATAATTGCTTGTTCGTTGATGACCACCGCCAAGGATCAATCCACTCATAGTGAATCTTCAATATTGAAGGTTTCTTCAATGTTGAACATCTGTCTGAAGAATGGTTATGCTTGCCACAATGGTGGAAAGGATGGAGATCAAAACACTGATTCTCCATGTGACCAACTCAATTGCAATGATGGCATGTCACATTATGATGTTGAACTTGAATAGGTGAAAGTGAATCTTCTTGAAGGAATCTAGCACTTTGGAAGTTGATTGGTCTGGAATAATCGGGAATATGAAAGGTAATTTCCCTATCATATCCAAGTCCTATTTTATTCTTGTTGTAAATGATTTCTTCCCAAGGTTTGATGATGGGCTTGGAAACAGTATTCTGGACTTGTTGCTTTGAAATATGTGGAAGTGGATTTACTGCATGTTGTTGCATCATTGAGAGGTTTTCTTCACTAAACTCAAAAGAAAACTCTTGAAAAGTAGGTTCAAGAATAGCTTCGTATTTTTCTGCATATGGAGTTGTCTTACTGAGTTGCTCCTTCACTGACTGTTGATCATCATCATCATTATAGAGAGGGTTGTTCTAAACAAAAACTAGTTCGGAACAGTTCACTAGTTGTTGATTTTTGAGATTCTTGATTTCATCATTCAATAGTTGGGATAGAGATTGAAGAAGTCTAACTTTATCTTATGTCACTTGCAAACAAGTTAGCACTGATTGAAGAGTTTCTTTGTTTAATATCACTGTGTTTTCTTCAGTGGTGTTTATTAGAGTGTTCAGTAACTCTAATAATTCTAGATTTCGAGCCATTTCAAAAACACTAAAAGGGGTCTCCTTGTGCAGGTAGATCCTGATTATAATTTGACTCGACAGAATAAGGTTTATCTACAACTTGCTCACTTGAATCGCTCGCTTGAACTTTTCTTGCTTTCTTCCAAGAAGTTGAGGGTGTCCGATACTACTGAAAATGCACCCAAAAACTTGATGTTTACAATGATTTTGAGTTTCAACTACTCAACCTTGTCAATTTCGACTCAAAATGACTCTAGGGTGTCGGGCTCAGCCGAAAATTCACCTTATGAAAAATTCAATTCAACTCAACTTGATTACACTTACAAATACACTATTTCCAGTACAAATCAACTTGATCAAGTAATCTTACAACAAACATTGTTTGCAAGTTACAATTTAACTTCAAATGCTCCATGATGTGTTGAGTTCGAAAACTTTGATTTGTCCATTACTGATGTGGTTGTCGACTTGAATGCTTGAGAATGTTCTTCACATATGCTTGATCATATGTGCTTGATTGTCATTAATTTGTGTGTCTGAATTTGATTTTCTTGTACTCAATGTATGATGTGTTAAATGATACATTACAAACGTGTTTATGTCAAAACTAGACATTAAACATCATAAATCAACAATGCAAATATTCACGACAACACACTACGCAAGGTGTACCTAAGATATCCTTATTCAATTCCGGGTGGATCTAGGATACAGAGCAAAAAGACTTCAATTTTATTATAATTATCTCTCTTACGAGACCACATACAATGGGAAGGCTACAATGTACTTTCTCCTTCACCATGCTTTAACAAGGCTTTCAATTCATAACATTTATCTTCTGCTCTCAAAGACTTAAGAAAACAATAAATGTCTTCTCAAGAAAAGATTGTCTTACAACCTCAGTTTGTCACTCACTTACAAAATTTTCCTAAGTCATAAAGAAATAACGAACATTTCTTACTCATGTTCACTCTCATTTACTAATGAGAAAAAAAATATTACATTTTCTCACCTCCATATCTTTATGTTAAAACAATTTATGGTCCTTCATCCAGTCCTCAATCCAGACCTCGATATGAACAAAGATTTTTGTAATGATTTTGATAATTTAATATCAGTTGAAAAAATGCCTACCAAAATCGAGCAGAAGGGGCTTCAAAAAACGAGGACACACAACAATCATATGACACAGAGAAGAGATCTGAGTGGGTGAAATCGCACCAGTTTGCATGAAGATCCAAATAATCAGGATATTCTTGTTGAGATGATTATTTTCTTTGGATATACGTTCACCTTAGATCTTCTTAGATCTGCGTTTGCTTCAGATCGGGATTTGGGAGCACAAATTTAACACAAATTGTATCATTAATCTCTTTCCTATGCGATTAAACACTGTTGCAACGCATGGTGGAATTAATCAAAATAGATCTAATTTGTAAATGTTCCAAGAGTATGCCTGACAGATATTTCATATGCTACAGGATTAAAACAATCATCTATCCTTAGCTTGATCCAGTCTTCAATGGTTGGAATTAAAACTTCCAGTGCTTAATTCCTCAAAATTTCTGAAGATTGCATTCATTTCTAGCAATCGCTCATATACACAGACTCCCAATCTGATCTCAGTTTTAATCTCATTTGATCAAGTGTTGATTTACTAGATTAAGAGTATGAACCCATTCTATAAAGTTTCCCCTACAATCTTCACTTTCAATAAGGCAAACAAGAAACTTTTTTTTTCTGAATATCGCATACATACAGAGAACCTTTGTTCTTACAGGCATACACAAATATTTCATCACCCCTCTAATCTATGTGAAGGTTCACAATTGACTATCATACAAAAGACTCCATTTCATTACATGAATACATCTAGGACCATTAATTGTTCCTGCAATTGCATGTTGTAGGTATAAATTCACAATCTACATCTTTGCGTGATATTTACTTGTGCATCCTAAAACCTGAGTGTGTAAACACATTACACTCACAAGAAACTACATAATTCACATGTATTGGATCTACTATGTTCTTACACTTGGAACATTACCGATCCACCTCCATAACTCATAACATGCAAAATCATTTACCATGCAATCTTAAACCAACTACAATCTGATTGTATAGATGTATTCTACTTCTTAAAATGAATTGACAACATTCATTTATTAACTTCACCAAGTGTTGGGCACATTCACTAAATCTTCCATGCTCCAATACATGCATTTTCACTCCAGATACAATTCAATACTGAAGATGCAATCTAGGGTCAAAACCCATTAACTATTCCTTTGAATTTCAACCATTCAAATACCCTATATTTCAGGTTGGATTTTACAATAGATCGAATCCTCAAAGCAGTATTAAGATGATGCTTAGGCCTACTTACCTCAACACTGTCTCAAAGGGTGATTTACTTCTCTTACAATTGTACTCTGCAAAAATTCCACATAGAATTCCTATATGTTGGCAACTCTTGGTTTCAACGCACTACCAATAGTGAATTCTAGCCATGCACTTCAGTTGCATACAATATTATAATTCCTCCATATCCATGCTTGGCCATCAATTTCCACATAGAAACTCGTTTGCTTTCAAGGAAAACTTCCAAGCAAAGATTCCACACAATAAACCTCCAATCTTGACCATGCCTTGGTCAGTAACCTCGATCTCTCGATCCCTCTTTTTGTAACGAAAATCGCCTCTGCCTTCAATGAGATCATCCTAGTATTCATCGATTGAAGACTTCTCTGCCCGATTTGCATACATACACACATACATTTTCTCTTAATAACGAGTTATCCATTCTTGTTGTACAAGGTTAGACTCACACAAACCCTAGTTCATGTATAATAATTAGTACATGAAATACTCAATATGATTATCTATAATTACACACAGAGAATCCTTCAACATGCACCGAATTTCTCTAAAGCATTTGCACACATCGATAATCCATAATGACATGAAATCTCATTTCATTTAATAACTTTGTACATACACCATTACTCGGATTCTCGCTTCTCCTTTAGCTTGATCTAACAGCATTTGGCCACCTCTCTCCAATGTCGTTAGGCTACATTAATAATTGCAACACAATATTCCCATGGTGTAAACAATTGTAGATCACTCTCTTTGGCTCTGATACCAATTGATAAAACAAAGAAGTTCTGATAAAGCAAATAAGTTCTAATACCAATTGATAAAACATAAACAACAACAACAACATGGCGGAAAAGGCTCACTAGCCAAGACTCATAGTATTCACACCAATGTTACATATTTATAGTACAATGGGTGATGCCACCTCATAGAGAGATTTGATCTAGATCCTAAAATCATGCATGATGACTAGGCTAGGAAATCTTAACTAAATCATTAGTCATCACTTGAGGATATATTACTAATATCCTAAATGAATAATACAAATATAGGTGACAATTTAGACTTAGTGATTGGTTAAGGTAAGCCATAGGCTAGCATACTTCAACCGAATTCAGCTGTGTCAATTCCTGTGACATCTGTGTTACATAGGATTTCAGTCTGTCCATTGAAAAATGAGGTCATTCATCATTCACTGAAAGTATAATCCTGTGAAAATGGCCAATTGATGTTTCGAGCACCTAATACTGAGTATGTGACATGAGTACCTATTCTTTTATGAGAAGCAATTCAAAGTTATCTTATGTCTCACAGACGCTACAATCAACCCACGTAATGTTAAACGACACTTTCATGGTTAGGGTTAGTCAAGGATCCAAGAGGCACAAAACATATGGGGATGTGATAGGTGTAATAAAAAATTGTTTGTGACACGAACAAACTTGACAAGATTTTTATCACACTTAATCAAGAATATAACATGACATAGCTCAAAACCAACAGACAATCAAACATCATCCCTTTAGTCAAACATAAAATGCTTAACCGTTGAAAATCAAAAGAACCTGGATAATAGGCACAATGATCAAAGGATATGAATTGGAAAATTTTAGGAGGGGACCCAAGCCCATTGACTTGGGGAAGGTGTTCAAGCCTCAGCAATCTGTTTACAAGTATGAAGATGAAAAGGTTATGAATACTTCACTTTGTTCGATCTTCGTTTCTCTATGTACTATATTCAATTCCATCAACTCAATTCATGTTTGTTTGAAGTTTTTCTCACAAACTTTGAAAACCAACTTCCATATATCACTAGTCAATACACTAGAATTTTTCCTTTAAATTTCTCTATTATCAAAATTTAAATTTAACTTACATATTCATGTAATTGAAATTGTTTTTTTTATTACAATCATTTTTATTTAATATTGTATGCCTTTTGTTTTTCCTTTACTTTCACAGTAACATAAGTTAATATTCAATCAACTTTACTATTCCCTATTCTCACCTATTACATACATCCTCACCTATTACATCTTGGAATTGTTATTTGATTACAATCCATTTTGTTTGGTGCTTATGCATTTTGTTTTTCCTTTACATTCTAATCATTATATGCTTTCGCTATAACATAGCTTGATATTCAATCAACTTCAGTATTCCAATATAATTTTTTAAGGGAAAAAATTTGTATTTACATTTTTTTAGATTGGTACACAAAATAGTAAATTAAGAAATAAAACAATAGTTACACAATCACAATCATTATATTCATGTTGGGTAGAGGTTAAATGACTAACCTCATTAAAGTATGATTTAATTTATATAAACATTCTGATTTAAAAGTTGAATAACTATGTATATAAGTGCATTCGTGTTTGAGAATGAAGATCATGAGTAAATTTATAAAAATATTCTAATTTAAAAGTTGAATAGTTATGTGAGAATGAAGATCAAAACATATAGTAACAATTTTTGAATTTTTTAGGAAAAAATCTATGATATTTATGCATTTATATTGGAGAATGAAAATCAAGCATATAGTAATAATTTTAAGTTCTTTTTTTTCCAAAGTAAGAAAAAATATACAATACTCAAGGTTATTAGCCTAGTTTTTATTGATGCAATTTCAAGCAGTGTTATCAGAACTGTTTGGAACCGGTGGAATTGGCCGGTCCGACTGGTTTTGAGGAAAAATCGGTTCAAATTGCCCTCAAGAATCATTTTTTTCCGGTTCGGTACTGAACCAGTTGGTTCTGTATAGGAATCAGTCAGTTCTGTATGACGCCTCATGGACCCACGAAATTGAATTTTTTTTTAAAGTAACAATTGTTTAATAGAAGGGAGTGAGATTACCTAACCCTAGGGTTGTGGAGAGTCATGCACCAACATTTGACAATGAATACCTTTATTGGATGGACTTGGACCCATTTCCACAGCCAGAGGTATGAATACCTTTAGGGTCGGGGGAATCAAACCAGAATCCCATTGTAGGGTCTATTCATATTGGGGATGAGGAGGATGAGGATTTTGATGATTAGTAGTATCTAGTATTACACTATGTTTATTTTTGGACTCTTAGAGAGGCCATTTAGAGCCTCTTTGTTGATGTATTTTTGTTCATATATGTATTGCACTCGGTGTTATTTTGGTTATATGCACTCTTACTTGCTATATAAATGAGAAAAATTGCATATTTGTGCATAAATGGTTTGGATTCATATGGATGCACATATATATATATATATATATATATATTCATGTGCATCCATATGAATCCAAACCATTATCAAAATTATCAAAATTTGAATATTTTATGTAGTTTTTGGTCAATCGGTTTTTTTGTCTGGATTTTTTCCGATTCCGATTTGGTTCAAATCTTTTGGGTTGATCGGTTCGGTCACCGACCGATTCTTATAAATATGATCTCAAGACCTCAATGTGCAACTACATCATCATGTATAAACAAAGTCTTGCCACCTGAAATAACCCACAGGTGGTACGTAAGGGTGCAAACTTCCACTCCTAACAAATGCCTCTGAGTTTTGGGCCATTAACTTGTTTCCTTATGATCGAGGAAGACGAACTCTTTGTCAATCAGAAGCAATTTTAGGTCCAACTCCAAGACCAAAAGGTAGTTTCAATGAATCAATAGTATCCATTAGATACCAAGTGTCTTATCTAATCATCACCGAGGCTACCAAAGTGGGGTCATGTGGTATCTAGAAGCACCTAGCCTTTAGCCTCATACATGAAACCTGGATACTAGAACTCAATTGCACTTTAACCTCGTGCCCAAAAGGAATGATTATTTGATTCTATGTGTTTTTCTTTTTCTTTTCTTTTCATTGATACAATCTCAAGAAATAAACGTGCAACAAAATCGTCATTTGTAGACAAACCTAGACCACCTAAGATAATCCAATGGTAGTCCATAAGGGCATAGACTTCCACTCTTGCCAAATGTCTTAAGTATTGAGTCCTTAACTAATCAAAAACAATTTTAGATCATACTTCAAAACTAAGTATATGTAATTTTAAACTTTTAATATCCCTAATTTCTTTAAATTATTTTCTTTTAAAAAAACTATTATTATGATAAACTATTTTATATTTAAAATAAAAATTCCATTATAAAGCATGTTAGTATTAGAAAGAATTATCTTAATAATTTATTTATGGTGTTGTCTAACTGTTCTACGAAATGGTTTTTTTTTTTAGAATCTGATTATATAAATTTGCATGAAATCACTATTTTTTGTTATTTAAAATCCATTTTTGAATGTAGAAATGGATTCAGTCGAAAGCACTCGGATTTTACAGAAAAAATCACTCAAATCTGCAGATCTAACCATTTCTAAAGATAAATGTCCCTGGAAAATATCACCTAAAAATAGTCATTTCGTAGAACTTTTATACTACGACCTTATTTATTATTTAACCACAAAAAACGGATTGAGACATGTTGGTGAACCATCAGCATATGAGTACTTGAATGGGCAAATAAAGACAACCATGAGAAGGGTAAGAACCAAAGAGGAAAAAAATTGAAAAGCTATTCTTACATTTTAATATTGATGATCATTTTCCATAAATAAATATTAAACTAATCATAATTTTAAAAAATAAAGATATTAATTTTTACATCGTAACTTATAAGCATCACTTATGAATCTAATATCTTCATCTTGAATGCATAATGATTTGTTGTAGTTTAAATTTTCTATGGGTTTTTTTTTTAATATTTGTCTGAAATCAGCAAGAAATTGTTGGATCTGCATATTTGAGTGATTAATTCTGTATAATCCTAATTCTTTAAGGGTTTCTTAACAAGAAAACAAATAATTCTATGAAAATATTATGCCATATTAGAAGGCACTTTTTCAGGCCCGTGTGCACCAAAAGCATGGTTCATTCTGGTCTGGAGTATGCCATCTGTAGCATTGTGTGTTGATGTCGTCACTTCATCCAGAACAAGGATTCGACTTTTTCTTGGCAATGCATGTTATTCATTGCCCAAACAAAATAATTACATTTGGCCAACACCCCAATTCTCTCGATCGTCCCCCAATGCATTTTATTCATCTTTCAGAACCAGGGAAAATTTCCAAATCTAACAGCCAAATTCTTGGCCCCATTTCAAAAACTTATATGGCATCTAGGCCATGAACCTTCCCTCTTACAATCTCTCCAAGTTGACACTTGTTCTGAGAAAGCAAATAAATTCATGGCATTTTTTTACTATTTTCCTTTTACATATGATAAACTCAAAGATACATTATGTTGAATAGCATTTACATTATTCCCAAATTGTTACATCTGAACACTCAGAGGGGTTGAAACTGCCAACTAATTTTTCATGCCCATGCATGTACATAGGATCAGTTAAAATTAGAATGTGCATGCATGCATACTACAATGAACAGGTTGTGTAACTGGTGGATCATATTGTAGTCAGTTTGTCTAACTATCTATCAAATCCTATATAACTAGCATACCCGTAGAGGTGTGGAGTAGTAATGTAGTGTAGCACAGTGTGTGGGAAGGAGGTGTGAGAAAGATTGTAAGCTTGTGGTTGGCTGCTGTAATTTTCCCTTGAATAATAAGAATACCAATTATCATTGCCCCGTAGTTTCTTCCCTTAGAAGGGTTTCCATGTAAATAACTACGTTCAATTGATGTGATTGTTATGTTTTATTTTCTTTGCTATTAAAATCTTGCTCTATTTATGCTTCCGCTGCCTAACAAGTGATATCAAAGCGCAGAGTTGAAAGTTCTGAAAGCAAGGAGAAGAGAATCTGATTGTTAGATATCAGAGTTACAATTTTGTAGAGCAAATAAATATTCAAGCCAGAGTTTTTTTTTGTTGAAGACAAATGAATGTTAGTTGTATCTCTAACGCTCCCTAAGCTTAGTTACAAGACCGTTAACGCTCCCCACACTTGTGAAATCAAAAAATCTGAGATATTGATGCTCCCCGAGACATCTGTAAGGAGCGCTAGGCAACGCTCCCCCAACCATGCAAAAGGAGCGTTAGTTCAAGGCAATGAGCATTGTTTCTTATGAAGGCGATTTTCTTTGGTATGAAGTTATGAATGTATATGCATATTCTAAAGAGGTATGAAAATTAACTTTAAGTTATGAATGTATATGCATATTCTAAAGAGGTATGAAAATTAACTTTCGTCTCATTATGCCCATGATATATTTTAACAAGAGTTGCAAGGCAACATAACCTTTGACGAGTTTAAAAATTGATAATAATAATGATTTAAACCCTCATATGCATAATTAAATTTATTATTTAAATTTTATTACATTAAAAGTTATGAAATAATAATATTAATATTTTATTATAATTAATTGATTTCACTATTAGTGAAATAATTAATTTTACTAATATTTTTATTATAATTATTATTGGTTATTATTATAATTATATTTAGTATCATTATAATATAATATTAATATTATCTGCCAGGAAATTAATTATTACTTTCTCATATTAATTTTTTTCATTAGAATTAGAATTGATTATTAATATTGGCTTTCATATTTATTATGATTGTAATTCATTATTTATATTAATATTGGTTATCTCAATATGGAAATCAAATGTATGCATGGAATCTCTAAGAATGTATGCATGGAATCTCTAAGTTGAAATCCAATTGGATACATTATTTAATTTTACTTCTCCATTTCCATTTCTTTTAACCTAGAAAATAGTAGGTGGTTCACATGAAATGTGTTGGGGGTCATTTCCTATCAGAAAAACATTTTACTACTTTGAGAGCATCAGATAAAGTATTAAATATTTTGTTGCAAAATATATAATATTCAATATGAAAATGCTTTCTACTATTGATGTGGCACAAGTACATAAATCCAAAGTATTGATGCATTGCATGATAGGTAAACTGTGATGTTTTTTAAGCGAGATTAGAGTGGATCACTTTTATTTATTTTTCTATTTGTAGCTCAAGTATTACGCTTTATTTAATTTGGTTTTACGTTGTCCGAGATGAGATTGTCAGTTGCATGCATGTGGCGGTGCATTGTTGGACTTTTGTCGATTAGTGTGTAAGTTGTAAAGAAATTATGTGGAGTAAATGGAGGATCCAAGAAATCGTTGTTGCTCTCATTTTCATGCTTAGTTTTTGTGATGACCACAATCTCGTAAACCAGGGATGCTAAACTAGTTAGTATGACTCCATGCTAAACCAATTCGGCCCTGAGTAATAACTCCATGCTAAACTGAATTCATTCATGAGTTGGCCGAGGCTCCAGACAAAATTATTGATAGGAGGAAATATTGATTGCGCAATAAATTCTGAACGACGCGGAAGGCCGCAATAAGACCTCAAACTTTCAATCAACGACAATTTAAAAAATAAGATTTTACATTCTTGAACGCATCGAAGGCCACAGCACGACCTCAAACTTTTCAATCAATGACACTCTAAAAAATTAATACATTTGATGGAAAAAAACAAAAAATCTATTTTATGAAATACGGCTTCTCCCATGAAAATTTAAGTTCATAAAATTAATGTCAAACTTACAAAAGTAAACTCATTGCTATAATCCCTGCCAGTAGACTAATAAATTGAATAATACAAACAGTGAAATAAACAAAGCTCTTTATATACTCTCCTGCTTCTCTCTAAAATGTTTTACCAGATTAGGCTATATGTACAAAGCAAAATGTGTAAACTAATTCATAAAACACATAAAATTTGTAATAACCTATTATTTATGGCTCTAGCTAAAAAGCAAAAAAGAAATAATGGGCCTCTTCCTTATTTTAAAATTCTTAAAGGCACTAGACAAATCTAAGTTTTAATAATTGTTGAAAATCTCACAAATGTAAATTGAAATCTTAAAAACCCTTTTAAAATACTCTGATGAATAAAAAGTTGTGTACATTATTCTATCCATAATAAAGTAAAGCATGGATTAAATTGAATACACACTTTCAACACAGGAAGTCAAACTTGAATATGTAAATTAATTCATTTATTTAAACAATAATGATAATAAATAAATATATTGAGGGATTTGAGCAAATATAATGATGTTGTTATATTAAAATTTTGTCAAAAACCATCATTTAACTAATTTTAATCCATGAAAAAAACAAAATATTCATGTGGTTAGATAAAAATGTTGTTATATAAAAGAGTTTTAAATTTTAAAATTTGAAGAATATATGTATTACTTTAGAATGTGAAAGACAATGATATATAGCTTTGATTAAGAAATTATTAAAAAAATTAATATTAATAAATAATATCAATATCGAAGGTATCAAATGATATTTCTGAGAAGAAATGCAAATAATCATATAAATTTGTACATCTAAAAATACAGATATATATCCAAGAGCTTATAAACTTAAAAATATTGTCATTTACACCTGATAATGTAAATAAAGAGTGCATGCAAAACAACATATACATAAAGAAGAGTATATAACTAAAAGCTGCAAAGCCTAAAAATATTGTTAATTTGTTTTTTATTTGCTCTTTTCATTTTGATAAACTAAAATAAGTAAATTTATAAATAATTTGTTTTTAACATCAATTGAATGGACTAATATCTTTACACAGTATATTGGAATCCATAGACTCTCTTATCAATTATCAATTAACTGTATTCAAATCTTTACATATAATTTATGCTATAATTATAATGTCAATAAAATGAATTAATTTATTTATACAAATCAATTTAGTTTATAAATGTTATTCAATTTTAATTTGATTGAATTTATAAATTCTTTTCCTTAATATTAATTAAATTAATTAAAAAAAAAAAAAAAAAAAAAAAAAAAAAAAAAAAAAAAAAAAAAAACATGAATTAAATTAATTAATTCTTTTCTATATAATTGTCGAATTTATAAATATCATTAAATTAATTAATAATCGATAAAATAAATAAATAAAATTAAATAATATAAATATACATATAAAATTAATATATTCATTCATTAAAGGCTGAAAAAAAATATTTTTAATTTAGGTTTGACAATGGGAGATATAATTAGAATATTTATTTTTTAGTTAGTGTAGATATGTATTGATAATACTTTTAATTGGTATTTAATTCTTCATTGTTGTATGCCTAAACAAATATACGGAACCTGTAAAGTTTGCGGAAAATTCCTGGCATGCTCATCCATATATATTACATACTTTAATAGCATTTAATTCATGATTGTTAGCATATGCTTGCCATTAGAACACTTGATGTCGTGATGATTCGATTCTTTCCTGCGCATCAAATGCAATATGAACCAGGTCAATCTTTTATGGTTTTATGTTTTTTTAATTTTTACACGTGTTTTTTTTAAATGCGTTACGGCTCAGTCTCAGCGGTGATAATAGTCATCACATTTAGTTTTACCAATTGCAGAAACAGAAATAAATCATTTTCACTTTGGGGTATTTTAAATTTCGCAATTTAATTAATGATATACAAACTTTGAAAGTAACTTAAAAAATTCGTATAAACGACTGATCCTTAATTACGACCCAGCTTTGCGATTCTCGATATAATAACATCATACCTTAACATCTACAGATCATATAGATGTTTTAAAACATAAATATCTCTCTATTTCATAGTACCACTTTAAAATTAACCCAAAGAAAGGCGAAATAATAATACCCGCTTGAACATTTTAACGAGCCACTTCTCCAAATTGCAAGAGGTTCAAAAGATGCGACTGATGCAGAAAGTCGTGCTTAATCCTCGCTAAATTACGCGTGGAAATTCATATCGTCACAAACGAAGTGAGCAACGAGGGTCATCTCATGATAGGAGAGTTAATGCCAATACAACAGATCCAAACGCCTTTCCCGCGACGGACATCTCATCTCGGTTTATAAATTTCAATTTCAACCGGATAGCTTAAACCTTCGTGATCTTTCGACTTCAAATTCAAGGTAACTGAATCCATCACTTCCATCACTTCACCCATACCTACACATGAGTCTCGAAATTAGCAACCAGTGGTCATGATCAATATATTAATTGTTTGAATCAAATCTATTAATTGCTTATACATCGAATAACGTGAAGCCTCCAATACCGCTTTGTTGATATTAGCCAATCAAAATGTTAGAGTAACAGTTTTTTATTATTAAAAAATACATATTTTGATTCCTATGTTACACATTTGATAAAAAACAAAAATAAAAAGTCAACTCGCAACTATTAGGTCACCAACAAGGAACTGATCGCTATTAGTCCCCGGCCTGGCAGTAATTAATAAGGACTTTTTATAAGCGGGATATATTGCTACATTTGGCGAAATGAGTTTGGCATGAATAAATATTTGGTATCGGTTTTATTTTTATTTCATTGAATCAGAAACAGTAATATTAAGCTCACAAGAAATCCGGTTTTGAAGTGGGTTTGTGAAATATCAGGTGCTGGCGTTTGCGTTAATAAAAGTATATAGTCGAAATTGCTGGAAAATTCAAATCGGCGCGAATAATTCTTTTATTGCGGAAGCTGAAGATGGATCTAATTTTGCAACAAGGTGCTAAAGTGGCAGTCAAAGAAAACCATAAGTACGACAACGCAGGATCAGGAAGATTCACGCATCCTGCATTCCGCCTTTGTCGCGTATTTTAGTTGCGGGCTTAAATTATCATGGATGAGGAGATAACAAGAAGTTTGCAGAAGTGAAATTTTATATTTATTGTCCGGACGAATGCAAAAATCTGGAAGAGGCAAAATAGATAGTTTATTGATGAAAGAAGGCAAATTGTCATCATTTAACAATTTTCACACCTTCATTTTCAATTATCTGGCATGTGGCGCAAAATACTTTAAGATGAGGAAAAGGTAGTTATGCTTATCAGAAACCACTGACCCTGGAATCATCCGCCTACATCTATGGTTTAATACAAATAATTAATAGATCATATTGTTGTGGGGAGCCTTTATTGTCCCCGAGAGATGATGGAGAAGATCCAAGAAAGAAACCTCAATGCAGGCTAAATGGTATCGCTGATCTGTATGAAGAGGAAAGATCAAAAAATGTACATTCAGTCTAAGCCAAAAGACAATAAGGGTAAGGGAAAATGTTGGTTATGTGGCAAATCTAGGCATCCTGCTGTTGATTGCTGGAAAAGACAACAAGAATTCAAAGAGGATCAAGGAGGCAAATTCAACTGGAAGCGGTTGACGTGAAGCTATCCGCCCTAGAAAGTAGAGGCTGCTGGAGCGGTGGCTGGAGTCATCGAAGAAAAAAAATGCATTTACTGGAGCTGTGCGACCATTAATTGCATGCGTAATGACATACGCCGAGACCCGGATAGCATGCGCACTTCGCCTATTGCATCACCTATGAAAAGTTCAAAATGAGACGAAAGATTGAATATGGGCATGTACGTTAAGCTAACGGATCTGGCGAAGATAACTGGTGCTAAATCTTATTTTAGGCCAGCACGTGGTTTTGGTAGCCCGTGGTATTGTGCCCATAGATTGCATGTAATGGCTTCATAAAGGTTTGGTGAACTCATTTAAATGGTCCAAGGTGTTGGCGAAGGCTTTATCGGTCGGATTTGGTCAAGGAAATGTTCATGTTAAGGTGGAGCACCGTCCGAGACTCCAATGTAAATTCTCGGAGGAGCTTGTTCACGGCTGGCTTTACCGGATTTGGTCAAAGTTGTTCAACGCAAATGCCCGTAGGTGATAAAGGTGTCCACCAGAGTATGCGGTCCATGGAAGGCTGATGTCGAAGATTTGTAGTGAAAATGAACATTGCATGTGTCAATCAAGCGTTTGATAATATACGCAGTTGCAGGTTCATATCCATAGAACTTGGAAATTATTGCATGATCGCTAGATCGGTCGAAGCATGTTTAGTAAATGCCAAGCTGCGTTAGTTAATAGTTGTGGAAGAAGCTGTCATATCCTGCAACTCCACATCACCATTGGTTGGCGGTAAAGACTGAAGATTCTGGAAGAGGTATGAACAAAATCATCAGGTGATTACTCAATGTGAAATTATTTGGCTGTGATGCATTTATGTTTTATCGTACATTCTATGACTCAGATCAAATCGTAGATCTTTGATATGGTGATGATGTTATGGGATGCATACGTGGATCCTACTGCCCACGTAATCATCATGGACAAAGATGCTATTTGATGAATCTCCCTTTATAAAATCAAACATAGTAAAAGATGAAAGGTTCAAAGCATGACTGTTGGAAAGCAAAAGGGTATTTGGAAGATATTGATTTCCATAAAAGTTTCACCGCTTGTACAAAGCTTGTTTCTATTCATGTTGTATTACCACTAGTTAAAGTTACTTGATCTGGAGTTAGTACAACTAGATGTTAAACTGGTATTACATGGAGCTTTTGATAAGGAGATGTATATGGAAAAACCAAAAGGATTAGTCTTAATCATATCAGTAAGATTTTTTTTGCAAACTCATGAATCATTGTATCGCCTAAGGTAACCAAGAAATGGTACAAGATGTTTGATTCCTTCATGGTGACACAAATTTTACAAGAAGTGAATATAACCATTGTGTTTATGTATATTTATTTTGGTAATAGAATGTTATGCTTGTTCCAAGAACAAGCATGTTTGAGAGATCAACATGTTGGCTCAAATGGTTAGATGTTTTGAGATAAAGGATCTAGAGCAGAAAACAAATCTCTTTGGGCAATGAAACACAGAGATGAGAAGGATGGTAAGCTTCATATCACAATGTATATGTGTGAAGATATCCAAGAAATTGCATGAATAATGAAACCGCAAAATCCCTTTGACGCACAGACTTCCTTTCTTAAGATTTATGTCCTAACTAATGAAAAGAAAAGGGTTATATGTCTCAAGTATCATATGTTATTAGGAAGTCGATGACCGCGAGGAAAATGGCCTTCCTGATTTCACATGCTGATGTTGTCATGAGGACATGGCAAAACTATGGAAGAAGATGGAAATGGGTGTCAAGATTCTAGAAGCACAAAGCACAAGTATCACTAATAAAATAATGATGATTTAGTCTGTGGTTGTGATTCAAGAGATTTGGACAAGAGGAGACCTACTTCCTAAAATATGTTCTAGTAAGAATGAAAGGACCCATTGGCAAGTCGGACAAGTGACAGGAAGAGGTGCTTTAGAGTAATGGCATTTGACTAATGAACAACAACGACCAAAAAAAGGACAAGTGCATCTAGCTTATAAGACAAAGCTACCGTGGGATGGAGGAAGAATGGTCCATACTCGAGCGAATCGTGCGTGAGCATGTTCATTTTGACAAAGACATATAGTTGCAACCAGATGATAATGGCTTCTTGCATTTTATGGCAGAAGAGATATTGAATAAATTTGGGCTTGATATATCAGGTAAATTTTTTTGAAGGTGGAGATTGTTGAAAAGTGACAACTAATTTCCCATGTGGATGCATGCACACGACATTAGTTAAAAATAGAATGTGCATGCATGCCCACTACATGGGCCAAAGTCAGTAACTGTGGGATTGATTGTAACTGGCCTGCCTAATTGTCTATCGCCTCCTATATGGGACCAGGCACAATTCAGATGTGGAGAAAGGCAAAGGTATGTAGCAGGGGAAGGAGGTGTGTGAGGGAAGATTGTAATCGTGATTGGCTATTGTAATTCTTTTTTGAATAATAAGAATATCGATTGTCATTGCCCCGTGGTTTTTTTCCTTTAGAAGGGTTTCCACATAAATCATTGTGTTCAATTGATGTGATTGCTATGTCTTGTTTTATTTTGGTTATTTTCCAAAATCTTGCTCCATTATGCTTCTAGCAATAACAAGATGATGGATCTAGGTTGAAGTGAACAGTTCCATGAGAAATAGTTGGCTCTTGAGGAATAATCTTAAGGCTTGTATCCAAACCATCTATATGGATTCTACCCCCTACAGGTTCAATTAATCTAAAAATAGCACAAATAAGAGTGGCCTTCCCATTTCCTGTTTGGCCAACAATGCAATCTTTTGCCCTCCTTCAAAATGTACATGCAATGCCCAACAACAAGGGGACTGTTGGATCTATATCTAATCTCAAAATGTACATGCAATGCCCAACAACAAGGGGACTGTTGGATCTATATCTAATCTGCACACATAACGAATATATTTCACTGCAAACATCATTAACCATTCAAATTTCATTAAAAAATAATACTATCAAATATCATAGTTATCTTGCTCGTAAGCACAAATCGGCACCTCCTTCAAGTCTTGTAATTCCATCTCCTGTGTGAGCGCCACTATCTGGTGGTCTGAGATCTCTATAGATACTATGCCTTTTACTAGAGCTCTGTATAAATTGTTTGATGTGTTCTACTGACACGATGTATTTTTCTAGTGTATATTGGTTTTGAATACTGAAAACCAATGATATGTTCAATGAGAGACCATAAGATACGTCTATCCCAGCAAAACCTGCACCAGTTCAAATTGTTAGGCATGATCATCTTATACATATAAACACCCAGTAACAGCAGAAATCTAAGGAAGCAGTACTTTTTAGTTTATTGTGCAATAATACCAAAATTGATGTACCTTTGGGAGTGAAGAACTATGTGAAAGAAGAGTAGAGGAGCAAAATAACAGCTGCACTAGGTAACCCTCCAGACGCTGACCAACCACCATTTGTTGAGAAACTGGAAGAGCGTTTGAATTCTTTCAAAAATCAGATCCTCCACCACAAAAGCATCTAATGGTCAATATTCCTAAGGACCCAAAATGATGCTGTAACAGGTGATTCTTCGTTATAAATTATCTGAATCCTTTACTCACACTTTTAGTATTAAAATAGCATTTGACAATTGAACAAACAAAAAATCAGTTTAACTTCTATCACAACATTTATAGTCGAGAGTCTTCTAAAGAAACTTGGCAGTTTACCTGAAGATGAAAAGTGAAATAAATCATTGGAATGGCTGCAAAAAAGCTTGCCTTGTTACAACAGCTACGACTCCGAGATTGCTGTAAATATTCACGCTTGATGACATGCTGAAGACAGAGCTACATGCTCATCTTAGATGCATAATTTATGATTCTCACATCCTCATCTTGAAAGCATAACCTATGATTCTCGTAAATAATTAGAGAGTTCAACTTTCATAACTTCAATGAGAGAGTAAAAGACCTCTTATCTATTCCACGTATATAATTAAAAAGAGCCTTCATCCATTCCATACAAACAATAACAGTATATTGTAAGGCAGGCAAAGATCTTGCATCATACTTTATTTCAAATCTCAACAGTAATCAATCTATCAAGACCCATTTTGGTTCAAATTAGTGAACCATTTCCAAACATGGAAACAAGTAGTTCATGAAAATATTTTATATCATAATAGAAGGGACTCTTTCAGGCCCTTGTGCACAAAAAATATTGTTCAAAAGTGTTTTTTCATCAGCGAAAATTCAGGTTGCAATAACAGATTTATTTAATTGTAAAATAATTGGATTCCTACTTTTTTCGAAGACCCCTCATTTTGATCACTGTTACAATGAGATCTTATTTAACAAGAGAATACGTGGATTGAACAGCCCATGATGTAAGGGTTAAAGCATCAACCAAAGTTCTCATTATCTGGGTAGACAGATAGAAAGGTTATTCATTCAGTGCTTGTCAATGCATGAAGAAGAGAATTTGATGCGTGGGACCAATACTCTATCACAAGCCTCCCAAATAACGATCCTTCCCTCTCCATCAGCTTCAATGGATGATCACCCTCCACCATCTCACCTGCATGAATTCAAATAAAACCATTCAAACTACGTACAAATGAATAGATCTACTTTCACTACCGTCCATTTCCTTGAGTACAACAAATTCAGATGAAACCAGTCCATGCATAAAGCACAGAGATAAGATACAATGATAGGGCCTTACCATCACTGATGGCAACAACAATGTCACTGTCCATAACAGTAGGTATCCTGTGTGCAACAGTAATTACAGTGCAATCTGCAAATTCCTTTCTAATTATTGTCTGGAGAATGGCATCTGTAGTATTGTCTATTGATGCTGTTGCTTCATCCAGAACAAGGATTCGACTTTTCCTTAGCAATGCACGTCCCAAACAAAATAATTGTCTTTGCCCAACACTCCAATTCTCTCCACCATCCCCCACTGCATTTTATTGATCTTTTAGAGCCATGGAAAACTTCCAAATCTAAAAGCCAAATTCTTGGTCCCATGTCAAAGAATTCTATGGCATTTAAAAATATATATTTATAACAAAATTTACCTGGTGCATCTAGGCCATCCACCTTCCCTCTTACAATGTCTCCAAGTTGACACTTGTTCAGAACCTTAATCAAAACAGAAAATAAATTCATAATGTTATTTACTATTTTCATTCTACATATGGTAAACTCAATGAGTCATTTTCTTGAATAACATAAATACATACTTCCCAAATTGTCAAATCTGATTGCTCAGATAATGGATCTAGGTTGAAGCGAACAGTTCCACGAAAAAGAGTTGGCTCCTGAGGAATAATCCCAAGGCGTGACCGCAAATCATGAAGCCCAATAGAGGTAATATCCAAACCATCTATAAGGATTCTACCCCCTGCAGGTTCAACTAATCGAAAAATGGCACTAATGAGAGTGGTCTTCCCACTTCCTGTTCGGCCAACAATGCCAATCTTTTTCCCTCCTTCAAATGTACATGTAATGCCCCGTAAAACAAGGGGACTGTTGGATCTGTATCTAATCTGCACATATATCAAATATATTTGACCGCAAACATCATTAACCATTCAGAAATAAAATAATGTGAACACAGTCATCTTGTTAGAAAGCACAACTCAAGTACCTTCAAGTCTTGTAATTCCACCTTCCCATGCAAGGGCCAATTATCTGGTGGTCTGAGATCTTCTATAACTGCTGGTGCCTCACTTGGAATGTGCATGTACTGTTTGATGCGTTCTACAGAAACAATGTAGTTTGCAAGTGTACATTGGATTTGAATACTGGAAACCAACGATATGTTCAATGATAGACCATAAGATAGGGCCATCCCAACAAACCCTGCACCGGTTCAAATTGTTAGGCACGATTATCTTATACATAAAAGCATCCAGTAACAGCAGGAATCTCCCACAGTTGACTTTTAGTTTTCATTGTTCATACCAGGGTTGAAGCTGCCCTTTGGAAGTAGAACCATAGTAATAGCAGAGGAGCAAAGAACAGTTGCAATTAACATCTCCAGACGCTGAATCAACCATTCATTCGCTGAGAAACTATGGAAAAAGGGGCTCAAATTTTTGTCAATAAGGTCGAAGTTCTTCTTCAAAAACTGATCCTCAACCCTGAAAGCCC
>SNQJ01S0024296.1:0-13265 GCA_010110895.2 Picea sitchensis
TATCTCTGAGGTGTCCAATAAGGGTGGAAAGTATGGGCGAAGGAGGTCAACATTAAACACTAGGTGCAAGCCAAGGAAGGGGGGAATGTTGATCTCAAAAGCATTGTCACCCACATCCTTGGTGATGGTTAAAAGGTCCATAATAGAGGAGGAAGGGACAAAGGTAGAGAGAGAGAGAGAGAGAGAGAGATTAAAAGCGAGGGATAGAGAAGGAGTGGGCGTGAGAATCTGAGACATGTCAAGAAAATCTCTAGGTCTAGGTATTTCCATGCCTTGTGATTTCTAAGTGTTTAAATGTCTAGGTATTACCATGTATAGGAGTGTGAGAGGGAGAGACATATAGGGGGGGTAGAGAGGGAGAGTGAGAGGGATACATAGAGGGGGGGTAGATGTATGAGAGAGTAGTAGATGTAGGAGAGATACATATATAGAGAGAGAGGGAGGGACAATGGAATGGAAAATAAAAAAAAAACTTATAAGAGCACATGTGTGCTCTTAGGAATGCATGCATGTTCCTATAGCGCGTGCATGTTGTTCCTAGAGTTCCCGTGTTCCCTTAAAAACACATGCACCTTCTTTTGAATTCATTTTTTTTAGGCAGGGTTGACAATCTGTTTGCTGAGTTATTTGCCTTAGATTTAGGTTTGGGATTACAAACATAATGGTCCGACCTACAAATTGATAAAAAAACTCCATTTTTTTGAAAACCTCATATATATCTATCTTTGCCATTATTTTTCTATTGGATAAAAAATTCATTTGTTGACAAAAACATACAGTCGTCTATGCAGATTCAAAATATATAGGTTTTTTTTTTAATTAATATTGTTTACTATTTTTAATCCAATTTTGTCTTCGCATATATCAAAATCTTAGAATACATACCTCTCTTATTTATTATATAACTTTTTCGCAGCTTAATAGTTTCTCGAATGAGTTATATTTCACATTAGAGGAGACCAATATGTACGATATAACTATTTTTATTTTTATTTTGATCATGTTAAGACCCTCTTAGCCTGCACGAACAAAAGGCATTGTAATTTCAAGCATATATTGAATTTGATAAATTAAAAAAAATATAAATTTGATATTATAAATGTCCAAAAAATATATAGCACAAGAAAAACAGATTCTCTACAAGTATACAAGTTTTTGGAACAAAATTCCATCGTTGAGGTATTCAACACCTACATGAACAAAAACATATACCTTATATTTTGTTGGAAAAATAACATACCATTGTTAGAAAAAATCAAATTTGACATAGTTATTCAGAATTTCTATGAATAAAAGTTATATATTCAAAAATATAATTCAAATTCCAACATTTCATATACTTACACCATATTCAAATTCATTGTGATAGTACCTTGAATAATCCATCAAAGTTAATATATTATTGTTTTTTCATGTTTTCGTTGCCACTAACTTGTCATGAGAGACCATCGTTATCTTGTACTCACCCAGTCATCAATAAATTGATGGATACCACTTACGGGGGTGTACCTTTTATTAAATCAAAGCTTGTATTGTTGCTTTGGGATCCAACCATCTTGCTGAGAAAACCCCAACTAGAGAAAGGAGACCATATGGAAGAACTTGGTATGTAACTTGAGACTTCCCGAAGTCTGGAAGATTTGAAGGAGAGTAGATTTTGAAATAGACCTATAAGTCTAAACCCTTCTCCACAAATGTTTCTATGAAAACATGAATCCCAAATTTTCTTTAAATTTCAAGAGTGATTAGCATGGTTCATCATCGACACAACTTCTTTAATCTACCAAACAATAACATTATCATCATCATCATCATCCCACTAGTGCACTTCACAAACAATAAAATAATTACCCTTATCTCAATGGTTAAAGGGGTTGAAATTTCATTTTGGATGTCAATCCCCTCAATTACATCATTCATTTTTTGTTTCTATCATATTTTCTAACTTTTGCATGGAACCAATTAGGATACAGTGACATGATTCATCCTTCTACAAAAAAAATCACATAAACACGTTTTATGCAATTTCATGAGAATCAATGATCTTGAAATTTTCCTCCTAATCAAATTTGAAATCCAACATAACTCCATGAGATACTCCACCTTCTATGAATTAAATTCTCATACCAATACATGACCTCGAGCAAGTTTAATTCCTCTTATCAATCCACAATTTGAAACAATAATTGGGAAATGTGTATTGCAATAATACTTTCCGTCATTTATCTTTTTGGAATAATATCTATGTAATATATAAATGTATCTATATCTATTGATAATGATGATAAATACTGAGGATAAAGTGTCTATAGATTCCTCATATCGAGGGGTCACGAGACTTTCCAGTAGATCAGGGCTCCCATGCCTAAGGATGACCTCATGCATCTAGAAACAAATGGAAATGCATATAAATGATTTTTTATAAGTAATTTAAATAGAAAAATTACAAACTCTAGTTATAACTAGAAGGAAAAAAAAATAGTACCAAACATATTAATAAATAGAAAAATTTCAAACCTTAATTCGAACTACAACAAAAATAAAATTAAAATACTTCATGTGATGATCCAGATTTATGAGAGGAACAAAATGAAACCAAATTATATAAAATTAACATGGATATACAAAAAACAATAACAAAGATATAGTGGAACTTAACTTCTATTCAATAAAGAAATTTGTTGAAACTGTAAAATGAAAAATGAAAACAATCTTGCTTGAATGGTGGTAGATAATCTATGAGAAGAGATGTGGAGGCTACGCGCATTAGTCCGATCACAAAAAAATGAGACATCCAAGACTTTTTATCATAAATACGTAAATAGAAAACCCTAGACATAAAAAAAACTAACCCTAGGAAATGAAGTGCCAAAAGTCATGTGGGCCTCGATGGGGTAAGTGGGTACATCAACTTCCCGGGGTCCTAACTTTTGCATATGATCTTTGTTTTAGGTGCACAATAACCTGTTAGAAATGCTATCCAGGGACTACACATCATGCCATATAACTTTTCCTTTGGCTATAGTGTGATTTTGGCGGGACCAAAAAACATTGTTTAGGGCCTCAAAACAACTCTGGAAGTTTAGGACCCGAAAAGGTGGAAAACAAATGCCAAGATGAAAACTGTAACTGCCAAGATGAAAGTTGTATGTGAGCTAGCTGGAAGAGTTGGGTGGCCATCAATATCCATCTGGATCAATCCTCCCTCCTTAAGAAGAAATGTTCTCCATTGCGTTGAGTTCCCCCATTAGATGAGGAATTTTTTGTTGAATTTTTCCCTAGGTGAGCCACTTGCCTTGGTGTAGGAGCTTCCCCTCTTTGACAAGAGGGTTAGTGAATTAGTCTAATATATGGTTAGAAAAGGTTAGTAGATAGCTTGAGGTAAAATATTTAAGGGTTTATCTCATCAATCAATAAAATGCAAGGTCTAGATCAGTGTCTTTAGGGCTAATGGAGTCACTTTGCAGCAGTAGACTTGGAGGAAACCAATGACAATGTATGTGATAAGGACAAAGAAGGATGATGGTTGAGGTCTTGGTAACCAAAGTCCTCAATCAAAAAGCCTTAGAAGGAAACGATTACCTGGAAGTAGGTAACCCTAATCCCTAGCTGTATTCCTTTTTCTTTAGCTCAATCTTGAAGTAAACACAGAATTGATGAAGCAAATGATACTAGAGTGCTGCAATGGTAGGGCTCTAGTACAATGCTTCAAAAGCTATGGTTTCTAGCACAATCTAGTAGATGAAAAGTTGTTAAGTCAAGGACAATAATATGTGCTTGATCTCCTAGTGTTTTAAGCTAGCAATTTCATAATCTTGGAAAAATGCAAAGTAAATGTACTATAACCATTCAAAGTAAAGAAGAAGTTCATAAATTCACTTACATCCGCCAAGAATAGTCTAGCAATTAGCCTAGCTGAAGACCTTCCACCAATAAAATGCCCAAAAACACCAAATTTAGCCTCCTCCAAGAAGTGCGCCTAAACTTTCAGCTAATAACCCTCGAAAAGGGTGCAAATTTCAGACCTCACTTGTGAGTGAGTGAATGATGAAAAATTACAAGAGGAAAATCCCCTATTTATATAATGAAAATGACCTTTAATTACAACATTAGGTCAAAAAGGCCGACATTGCCAGTTTACATGAGAAAATCCAATTTTACACAAAATTATCCAATAAAACCTTAATTTTATCTTTTCAGGGTGATGTCATGCCCCTTTTAGGGTGACATTAACCTCTCTGTTGGAATGCTAGCCCTCCAAGTTAAATGTTGAGGCTCAAAACCCCTCAGGAACTTCCACACGTGCCAACCCAAACCGTCCTCAAGCTGGACACCTCAACTGGGTGATGTCAAGGCTCTGAATGA
Organism: Picea sitchensis; assembly: GCA_010110895.2. NCBI lineage: Eukaryota > Viridiplantae > Streptophyta > Pinopsida > Pinales > Pinaceae > Picea > Picea sitchensis. Next base: position 4,366 of record SNQJ01S0024296.1, read on the forward strand.
TGGCCTAAAGGGGCTTCAAGGGTCAACAACATGTGGGAGGACAAGATCCCCCTGGGTCCAGGCCTGTCAGGCTGTCTCTGTTGGAACGTCCTCCTCTCTCTTTGGTGCAAGCCTCTGGTATATGATTTCCCCTTTCTAGGGTATCAACATCCATATGGTGAGATTTTATCCCTTTGGAGGTCTGAGCTAATCAACTCCCCATGTGTACCTATCCGTCGAGCATGGTCCTGCAACAACAACAAGTACGCCCTACATGGGCTCATAAGTCACATGGATCATAGCAATGTCAATCACATCTAATAATCAAGTTATCTAAACATATGCATAAAACACCTCTTTCCGATACAAATGCTCAAAGACATTATGAATTAAATGAAAATCAAAAAATACTTTTTTAAATATGAAATTTCACATAATTTAAATGTAATTTTTTTTTTCATGGTTTTGACTATGATTTCATTATATTTATATTTATATTTCACTATATTTATATTCAAAGTGATTTTGAATCTCTTAAGTAATAAAAAAATATTATTTAATAGAAATTGTATTTGTAACTTTTATAATAATATAAAATAAACTTTGGATTCATGGAATTATTATAATCATGTTTGTTTCTATTATCACTTCTTTTTCATAGATTACTTTTCGAATTAATTTAAAATATTAACAAAATCTTAAAACCACCAATGAAATGAATTTATAAAATTTTATTTTACTAAATTTCAACTAAAATTGTCTAATAAAAAGTGTGTGTTTCTCACATGATTATGTTTTATGATGAACATATAAGTTAAAATAAATTAGTGAATTGAAAAAACACAACATCCAACTTAAGTGGATAACTCTCAAATAACATAGAAAGAATAAGAATGCTTCACAACCACACTTAATTAGATAACATAATGGTTGAAATAACAACTATTGGTTTATTGGGATGACTAAGAATATTCCACCAATATGTAATATTGTCCATACAAAATTGATTAAGCAATAAAAACTTATTAAATGTGCCCATTATCAATAGGTGGACGCCTTTCGGAGTAACAAAAAGAGGCGCACCATTGTGTTAACCACCAAGATGACTTGCAACCTAGGCGTAGGCTAATCTTCTTTATGTGTTTCACTCTCCCCTCAGGCGAATCTACTATGGAACTAAAGGAAGACATAAAAACATGCAGAAGAAGTTGTTGAAGACTCAATACTTCACTATCATTTTTATTATCATAGCAGTTGGTGTTGTTGAAATCTGGTAAGAGGAAACTGTGGTTGTGGTTGTGGCGCTGAAATTGGATGATCAAATTTTTTCAAATTTGAGTATGAAATATGTCCAATTTATACACGGTGTCAGTAAAGTAACGTTTGATTTAGGACTTCTCTATTTTTAATTCACTTCGTTAAAAAAATATTTATAAAACGGCCAGAGGAGATGACATTTTGTCGTTCCAAATTTTGTTGTTAGTCATAATTTATATTTAGCAAGTAGGTTAATAAGGTTAATGAATAATATATGTTAATGAGGTGCTCTAATGAATAACTGACCCAAAATGATATGTTCCAGGTTATCTATATTAATTCTGATCTTTAATTTGTGGACAAGACTAATAATATTTTTCTATAATTAAATCTGACACACACATTGCATATTTTTATTTAAAAAAGTGATTAATGGAAATTTTCAATAAATACATACTAGGTTTAATTATATAAATTTAAGTATGAAATACCTCAAATTTATATATCATGTCTATTGATTTAATAATCTTAAAATAAAAAATTGATACCTAAAATTTGTCATGTATGAACAAAACATAACAATTTTTTTTTTTTAATTTAACTGAATTTTGCCCCTCTCTAAATGTTTTTTACCAATTAACATAAAATTGTGATTATTGAATTTTTTTTTTTTAATTAGCTGAATTTTGACCCTCTCTAAACGTTTTTTTCCAATTAACATAAAATTTTACTCATTCGATAATGTGTTTTCCATTTATTGGTTGAACAATAGTCTTTTTTAATCACACTTAACTCAATAAATCTATGAACTTGACACTTTCATCTAATGCATTGACCTGCCAATAAATCTATGCCCATGTGAGCTTGACAACTTTTCCTCATCAACCTAATTGTCAATGTGTTTACATGGTTTTTCAAAGCAATTCGATGTAGAGTGATGTAACGTTGGTTTTGGTAATAAACCAAGAAGTGCTTGGTAAGTAACTTGAATAGAAGCACCCTCTTAACAGACTAAACAATGGTGATGTTGAAGAAGATAACACTTTGGCAACGAGCAATGGTGACAAAAAAAAAAGAGATGACACAATGGTGATATTCAAGAAGATGATACTTTGGCAATGGTGACAAAAAAACATGACACATTAAAGTCTTACGAAAATGCTTAAATTTTTTACTATGGTCCTAATGGGAGAGTATGAATATACATCTAATTTTGTACTCCTAAGACTTCAATATTTATGGGATCACATAGATAGAAACACACTTTTAGATGGTGTTTATCATATCCCATGTTGGTGAGGATTCAAACAATTCAAATTGAGAATTGTTTTCTACATGTTTATCTAGGCATAGCCTTTGGTGATGGATGTCCAAGATATAATTCAATAAGGAAAAGTTGACAACCATGACTAGATGGAAATACACAATTCCCAATTATTTTTTAAAGTTGTGGATTGATGAGAGGAATTAAAATTGCTCGAGATCATGTACTGGTATGAGATTTGAATTCACTAAAGGTTGTGTAGCTCATGGAGTTATGTTGACTTTTAAATACAATTAGGAGGAAAATTACAAGATCATTGATTCTACTCATGAAATTGCATACAAGAAGTTTCTTAGCTTTGTTATGTAGAAGGATTAATCATGTCACTATATCCTATTTGATTTTGTTACCAAATTTAGAAAATCTGATAGAAACATAACAAGAATGACATAATTGAGGGGATTGGCATCCAAAATGAAATTTCAAGTTAAGTAATCATCGAGATAAGACTCATTTTGTTATTGTAAGCTAAGTACACTAGTGGGATGATGATGATGATGATGAAATTATTGTTTGGTATAGTAAATAAGTCGTGTCGATGATGAACCATGTTAAGCACTATTGAAAGTTAAAGAAAAGTTGGCATTTGTGTTGTCATAAAAACATTTGTGGATAAGGGTTTAGAATTATAGCTCATTTTTTAAAGCTACTCTCCTTCAATCGTTCGAAGCTTCGTGAGGTTTCAAGTTCAAGTTCAAGATCTTGCATATGGTCTCCTTTCTCTAGTTGGGGTTTTGTCAACAAGACGGTTGGATCCCAATGCAAAAACACAACTCTAGATTCAATAAAAGGTACACCCTCCTAAGTGGTAGCCATCGAGTCATTGATGACTTCCCAAAGGACTTAGACCAGAAAAATTGTGGAGGTTGAACCTCCAAATGGGAAAATGACATTGCTAGAGTGATCTGTAAACTACCATCGATACTTCACTAGAAAAGTTCATCACAACAGATTTAATAAAATACATAAATATTTACTACTAAGGTTATTTTTCCTTTAGATATATAGAATATTTAGTTACTAATTTTCTACTTATGCATGAAATAGATAAAATGCAGAAAATAGAGAATAGTAAAATACAATCACACCATCCAAAAATAAACACAAGGTATGATATGGTAAAGCCAATACGAGAGAAAACCTAGCTAGAAGGTGAGGTTGCTCTGCCCTCTTTTCTCTATAATAGAAATGATGCAAGTACAACGAAAGAGGCACTCTTCGTGGAATACCACTCTTAGATGTTATGCTCAGCTATGGAACAAGATACAATGAAAAATTATGGAAACCCCTTCTCCTCCTAGTGGCCCAATATTTAACATAGCTCGATAGCCATCTATGTTGAAATATTGTAACTTCAAAGAATATTCTAATTATTATCTTATATATCAAATCCCCTTTTGTGAATTGATCATGTCAAGTCTTGTATAAGACCAACTCCCCTTTTTTGGATTGGTCAAACCATATTTATATGGTGGTATTTGTAAAGTCAACCCCTAGGATTTATAAAGTGGTTTTAACCACTCTTGGAAGAATTCAACCCTAATAAGTGAAGATACATAAGCCTAGTGCCTCCTCCACTAGTATTTATAAGTGAGGATGGCGCCTCACATATTCATTCACTAACTCACTCATCTAGTGCACATATTTTGAAAGCAATTGGAGTTGCAGGAGAAAGGATAACAGAGGTGCATGCTTAGTGTTGGTTTATTCTTATCCTCTTTCTACTTTTGGGATGAACCAGGTTCAGATCTAAACAAGATTCCAACAAATCCCTCTAAAACTGTCGGCCCTCCTGGTAAACCAGAAGGGAACACAACACATAGAATGTGTTGCACAGTCTCACTCGAGATAGTTCTGGGGGTGACTGGAATGATCATATGCTTGTAGTTTAGGAAAGAGTGGGGATCTATGATTGCAATTCATTTAAATGGAACTTAATTTGGTTGTTCTTTATGTTATTCTTAATATTCATTCATCTTCTAAATCTATGCATGCATTCTAACAGATCTAACATATGGTAGATCTCATAGAATTATCCATTCGTAGTCTAACTACTTGCAGAAGGTAAACAAAAAAATAATCATAACACATAACACAAGTGTTACCATGGTTCACCCCTCCTGGGCTACGCCCACAAAGATATGGCTCTCAGGATCTTTTATTATGGTTCTGCAATATATAGTGCTGCATGCATTGGAACTCCATTCTTACAATCACAAAAAAGTCTCCATGAACTTTGTGAGGCTGACTAGATCTCACTAGGATCCTCAGCCTATGATCTAACCCTCAAATTATAGCTACCCTTTTCCCCTTCAGCTGAACAACTTACAAAAATGGTATACAAACTTACAATAGCTTCCTTGACTTAATAGATCAAAACTTAGTAACAAAAATAACAACCAAAACTGACTGACCAATGACGAACCCCGACCTAGACCTCCTAGGTCTTTATTTATACTATTTCTCAGCTCATCAGCTAGTACAATATCCTACAAAAACCCTAACCCTAATGAGGTTATGTTTTCATGCATGCGAACATTGCATGCTCTCCTCTTTTGCATGCGGTTTTTCCTAGCATGTGTTGCTTTTCCTGCCAGTTGTCTTTTTCCTTATTAATCTCTACCTTCCAAAAATGGTTTTTCCTCAAACTTGGCTCGCACCCAAAATGCCCCAACACTGACATGTGGCTCATTTGGAGCCACCTTGGCATTTCATGCTCCCACACTAGCCTTTACTAGGTTGTGGAACTTGTCTGCAAGTTCCCTTCCTCTTTCCTAAACCTGCAGGGCCTTCTCTGCGAGCGCTTCTAATGCTTGTGTTGTGATATACTCCTAGATCATAGCTACACACTTTATCTGTGTGTGTTCCATGTTCCTCTTCTCCTCCTCCATTTGCACGATCAGCTGCAGTGATTTCTCTTGAATAAGTTCCATCTATGCCTCTCTTTCCTTCTACTGCGTTTGCGCTACTTTTAACTATGCCTGCAACTTCTTCATGTATCTTGTGTTACCTTTAGATGCTTTGTGATACACATAATTTATGCCTCTTATTGAGGTCCTAGATTATTGGACCTGTTCATCTTCCTCTAGTATTGTCCAAAGTTGCGCTGCTCTTTCAAACAATCTCGCTGCTACGCTGACTTGTTTTTCCATCTCGTTGATTTGGCTTGTAGCTTCTTATTTCCTTTGTTCCTTTACCTCCGAGGGAGTTGTGGGGTTGAGTTTTTATTTAATTCATTGATCTCTTGCTGGTACTGATTGATTGTGTGTACAATCAAGTCGATGTTTTCCATTGTACTTTGTTCTACTGCTTGTGCGTTAATCGTTATTCGGTTATATGTTGTTATCAATCCCTGCTCTAGCCTTTTTGGGCATTTCTTTTCTTCTTTGGTTTCAAGCTTGACCTGACTGACTACCAATTCTAACACTTCCTTTCCATTCTTCATATGTTGCAAGTATGTTGCATCTATTTGTGCATGTGAATGCACCTCTAACGTGACACTGACTTGAATCTTGTACAATGACTTGGTTGGTATCATTTCCTGTACCAACTCTACTTGTGCCAGATCCTTCAGTGGTGTCTAGGCTACCATCTCATCTATCTGCAACATGTTTGGTGTAACTAGGAAATTCAGGTTTACCAATGCTATAGTTTGGATGGTATCCTTCTCGCTCGACACAGCCGTTGCCTTTACTTCGGTTACTGCCAGGAATGAATCTATTCCTTTTTCAGGTCTATGTGTTGTTCTGATATGTTCTAATACCTACCTTATATTAGCCATCTCGTCTTGAATTCGACCTCTTTGGTGTTGGGCATCTTCGAACTCCTCAATTGTGCATTCTTGTACTTTTTCTGCCATGAGGTTGGAGTCATCCTCGATGATCGTATACTATGGTAGTTGCTTGTGCACCTTGGCCTTCTTGCGTGAACCCCTTGTATGTATGATTGGTTGCTTGGGTTGCATTTTTTCTTGTGGGGTGGTTGTCGAGGGGGTTTCTTATGTTGTTGTATCCCCCATTCCTTGTTCTCCTGGTGTTGGGGTGGTATCCTTTTTTCCTGTCTCCGCGTCTTTCTTTCAAGAAATCCCCTTCTTATGTTTCATCGACTTCTAACTTGGATTTGGGTTTTTAGGCACAACTTTGTCTCCTGCAGGTGTCTTGGTTGAGCCTGCATCTACCTTCGTACCCTTAGGAAATTCTTGAGTTAAGACTGAAATCCTCCAATCATCGTGCCAATCCCTCATGGCCATTTATATATCTTCCTCAGTGACACAGTATCTTAATTGTAGCCAATCCTTCCCTGGATCCCTGCGTGCTTGGATCCACATATTGTGTCTTGTCTCTTTGAAGTTGGCTATTTCCTTGAATTGTGCGACCACGTCTAGAGTTATTCTTCAAGAATTCACAATACTCTCTTGTATCTCACTGAAGTATCGTGCAAAGGTACATGTGTTTCCACTTCTATTCTTTAGGTCTGAAGTGCTCCCCAAGGATGTGTACCACGTTGCATGGGAATGAACTATTCGGGTAAAAAATTGAGAGTACAAGGGCACCTTCCACCTGATTAATGCAATCAAAATAATTAACAATGAGTAGTGGAACTATGGTCCCAAGTACTGCTTGTATCTGAATTCATCAAGGAACATGTTCAATAAATATGGAGCCCAACTGAGAAAAGTGCCATTGGTGCACTGTGCTGCAGCTGCGATGACCCCGACAGGGACTTCCTCCTTGTGGCATTTTCAAAGCATCTTGTATTCCATGAGTTTGGTGGCCATTCTAATTTTTCCTCGTTGATCCTTTTGATAATTATCCCACGCAATCCCCTCTCTGTGACATACTTTTTCTTTATTTCATCATCTAGGGATTTCTCCTTTGTTCTTTCATCAAGGTACTACGTGGGACTCTCCCCCATAGCTGGAAGACCTATGATGAATGGAATGATTTCTATGTCTATTGAAATGAGATCCTCCAACCATAATAATACTCCATGGAGGACCTCCATATACTTCTTGACACAATTTCTTTCCTCTTTCCCCCTGCCATAGTGTGGAACTTCTAGCAGATTTAGAATGCTCGTGTTGGCCAATCCGACTGCCCATTGTTTTGGCTGTATAATGAGGTCACCAAAGTGGTCCGTGACTATGTTATCAAGGTATAACTGCTATGCAAACTCTAGTAATTTTCCAGCATTGGCCATGTTGTGGTATGAATACCACAGCGTTTCCATGCATCCTAGAAGGTTAGGCATGACCTGCACCCCCTCAGGAGTGCGCGATAGGAATATTGATGAGTCAGCCTATCAACGTGGTGACTATTCCATCATATGTTTTCAATTTCTTCTTGGAGGCTGACTTGAGGTCCCAACCTCCATTTGTCTCTTCTCGGCATCATATTCTTGTTGGCTGATAATATCTTCCACCAGACCCTCCTTTTGTTGTGCATCCCCTGCTCTGTGTGGTTGTCTTGGCGCAACAACTTATGTTTGTACCATGGTGGCCCCATTTACTCTATGGGATCCTTCATCCCCCGCAAGTATCTATAGGTTTCTCGCGTCTTCGGCCTTTCGGTCCTACGCGATTTCAAGCAGATCGATGTCCATGACAGTTGTTGTTGGAGTGCATGTTTCTTCCTCCACCGATGTAGGGATTTTTGGTTCTTTGTGTGGTGAGGGAATTGTGTCAACATCGATGAATTCCCTCATTTGTTTATTTTCCATTCTTACGTCTAAGTCTAGGTTTTTCCATGCCTTTCCATGTCTAGGTATTGTTATGTCTAGGTCTAGGTATAGGTCTTGACATGTCTAGGTCAAGGCCATTTCTTTCCTTGTAATGTAACAAACTTTCTTTAGTTTGTGAGATTCAGAGAGGGAGAGAGAGGAATACATAGAGTATGGGTAGAGAGAGAGAGTGTATGAGTGTGTGAGAGTCATAGAGAGGAAGACAAAGAGGGGGTGTAGAGAGAGAGGACGAAAGAGAGTGTGAGGGGGTGATAGGGGAAGAAAAAGAGAGTGTGTGAGATTGAGGGAGAGGGAGATAGAGAGGGGGTATAGAGAGAGAGAGAGAGAGGGGAAGGGGGGAGAGAGGGAATGGGAGATATTCAAGGAGAGAAAGGGAGGGGGATACAATAAGTGAGAAAGGGAGGGTTATATGAAATAGGTAAGGATAGAAGGTGGCTAGAGAAAAGGAGAGGTTGAGAGTGAGATGGAGAGAGAGATGGAGGGGCTACAGAGAGAGGGATGATGGAGATAAGGGGAGGATGGAGAGATAAAACAATAGTATAATAGATTTCAAGAGTGATATGGACAAAGAGAGAGGGATTTAGAAGAAGGGGAAAAGAGA